>OY540805.1:6645024-6778829 GCA_961205885.1 Ptychoptera albimana | reverse complement strand
GAAATAAGAAGAAATTACCGAACAGAAAAAGTAGAAACAGAAATTCGAAAATAAAATCTTTAACAATAAAATGACATCTGTTAAGTTTTATTTTCTGACCATAAAAGATTCTTAATGGTATTGTTATTTTATAGTCTTGTCCTTTTATTTTCATCTTTTCTTATTCCTAGTTTTATGATTTTCTCGTTTTCTTTCCTTTTATTTGATTTTACTCTATTTTATTTTTCTTTCTTTTACTACAATATTTAATGTACTATGTAGCCGAAGTTTTACAAGTTTAACTAAAAACTTATTGCTATTAAACCAGTTTCATTTCATACAGACACAAAATAATAAAATAAAAAAAAAAACTAAAACTATATTATGGACGATAGAAGACTAATAATAATATTGTATGAAGATATAGTTGTAAGAGGCTGTTAAGAAAATAATAAAAGTCAGCCAAATATGTGTTACATATAAGCAGCTGTTTGCTGAATCAACGAATTACAAAAGCATGAAAAATTTAACTCAATTATTATTTCCAATGCAATAAGTTTCCACGATGTCGCCAAAATATATTGAAATAAAAGTTCATCAATAAGCAAAATATATTTTTACTATAAGGTGCACTCATTCTACTTCATTCTAATTGTGCTATGCTTGTCTGTTTAGTGCATCATGCAGAGTATTTATTTTAATAAACGAAACAATAAATAATGTATTGCGAGAGTACATGAGAGAAACCTAATAATTTCCTAACTGCATATAACAGGTGTGAAAATCCTTTCGTTTTTTAATTTTGCTCTTTTTACCGTTTCGATTCAATTTTCTTTGATGTTAATATGTGTTTGTTAATTTTTTTTCATTCCTCATATAAATTATTATAGAAGAGATTAATAGATATAAAGTGTTTTTCATTTGATGTCACCGGTAAAAGTTCCCTGCAAAATTATTAAATACTTTACTTTGATGTTTCTCTACTCTACTATACTACGCTATCATTAAATTCATCAATGATAAAATTATAAAACAGAATACAATTTTCTTGTTAGTTTTATATTAATTATTTATTATTCAGCTTATTGTTGGTAGCTTTAATAAATTATTAGTATTATTAATTACTTAATATATATTCTTTTTTAAGCAAAGTCTATTGTGCTTTTTAAGTAAACTCTTAATCATTGTTTATTTTTCATTAATTTATTATAATTCATCTATAGCAATTTTTTGAAGAATAAAACAATAACAAAAATATATACCATACGAAAATTAATTGCACAAATCAATATATTTTCAGCACAAGGAATCTAAAATACTAGTTTACTTCGAAAATTGAATAAAACTTGACTATAATAATAAAGCAATAAAGTTAAAAAAAATATGAAAAAAAGCACATAAAAGGAAGAAAATAGTATAATAAGATTGTTGAATTTACTTTAAATAAGTGTAATAAACACAATCATATATACACAAAAGTCAAATAAAACTTTAATATTCATTATAAAAATTAAATTAACTAAGAATTGAAAAATCTATTAAAAATGAAGTAAGCAGTAACAGTTTGTGATTATATACATATATTTACAATTTTATGTGGGAAGTAGATGTAATCGAAAATCAAGATAGTTGTGTATAATCTAATAAAATTATTTTTTATGATTCTATTTTTATTTTTCTTTTTCTTTTGTGCAGTTTGTTAAAATTAATTAAAATTTTAAAGTTTAATTTTTTCTCCATAGTATGTGTGCGCTTTGTAATAAAGATAGCGTGTAGTTTGTTGATTCAAAGTTCACATTGTTCTTGTTTGCACGGTTTATACGGGTAAAAGTTGAAATGCTTTCTATAAATGACACTAAAATGAAGAAAAAAAAAAAAAAAACTCTGGACAAGTGTTCAAAATAAAAATAAAAATAGGTGATAAAAAAACACACAAATGAAACAATGTTTACTTTTCACTGTCGTTGTAATTTTCTTTTGCTTATTAACAATGCAATGGAAAACATAAATATATAATAAAAATAAGGAGGAAGAAATGTAAAGCATCAATGATGTAAAATAACAATGTGTTTCAAAAAATATTAAATATTTTAACACGTTGTCGTATCTTATGTATGGCGTGTGTATGTGTGTACGGTATATAGACGCGACAGAAGCGATAGTGATATATAGTAAAGTAAAAGAAGCAGAAAATTTAAATGAGCTTTTGTTTTTATTCAAGTTTTAAACGAGTTTTTGCCCGAGTTTTCATTATTTTTGCTTGTTTATATTTCTTTTATTACAAAGTAGTGGTGATTAAGATTTCATTTTTTTCGTATCATTTTATTTTTTTTTTTTTTTAGTTTAATATCTTAAAGCAAATGGTAGTTTGCTTCAACGCAAACTTAAATTATAATATGACAGAATTCAACATTGTTATCTTTGTAACTGGAATTACTATAATAAAAGCAATATTATTATAAAAATAAAATGGAATTCCGAATACACTGGATTTGTTTGCTGATTTTTTTCCTATCATGCAATACTTTAAATTCTTAACTTTAAAGCAAATATTAACTTAAATTATGATTGACTTAACTAACTTTTTGTTGAAAAAAATAAAAAATAAAAGTTTTTTATCTATAAAGTTGATTTAAAGATATGTACAGCTGGCTTTCTTCACAAATATCTTCTATTAAATACGCAAAGTAAATATTTACTTCATTTAGGACATTTTTAATCATTTCCATTAATTAATTATCTTGCACAATCTCAGTAATGAGCAAGGGAAAAAAAAATAAATATTTAAATATTTTTAATGATAAATAATTAATTTGTTGTATTTAGTAATTTACGTTATTATATTATTTTAACAAAGCCAGAAGAAGTTGTAATAAAAACTTAAAAGATAAATAATTTTAAGAAAACATAAATATTTAGTTGTAATAAAGTCTTAAATTGCTTTAAAATGAATACAGTTGTATTATGTTTGTGTCTTTCAATGAAAATAAATATAAATTGTCTGTGCCAATGTAAATAAAAATGTTTGTCGAACGGCTAAATGTTTTTATCTTTTTTCGAGTCTTTATTTGTCTTTAGACAAAAATACATAATTTTTGATTTATTAATATTAACCCAAATATATAAAGTTTACCATTTTTGCTAAGAAGATTAATTATAAATAAAAATGTCGGATGATTATTTGTTTTAAATTAAAATTTATTGTTTTGTTTGTATTTTTGTTTAAGTGAAAGTTTTTTTTCCTTCTTTGATAATTGTATTATGGAATAAAGCATCCAATGCTAAGCACATGTAAAATGCACATTTGTAATTCAATAAAATGTACAGATTAATGAAAATTTAATTGTCTGGCCTTGTAGTTTAGTATTCTATATCAAAATCAAAATATTTATCAAACATCATGATATTTGGTAATTTGTAGAAAAATAAAAGCATACACATGAACACAATTGTATTTTATTCTTAAACATTCTTATGCATCTTAAAGTATACATTCTAAAATCATTTCATTCATTTTTTAAATATGTATAATATTGATACTGATTCAATATGATATTTTGGTTCTGAATTAATGCCATTCTATCAACCACCCTTATAAGATTTTATAAAACAGAATATTAAAATCACTTGAAGTCATAAGCCCGAAATATGTTTGAAAAATCTAACATAAATAAGGAAAGAAAGTAAATATATTATATACAAGTATATTTGATATACATTAAAGAATACACTTAATATTAATTATAATGTACCCATTATCTTTAGAAACTATAAACGAAATATACGATTAATACAAAATTTAAAAGAAAGTACTCAGAAATGACCGTTGCAAATCTTCCAAAAATATTTGAAAAATAAAATGATAATGATGAGATGGAAAAAAAATGTAAACATTTACTGGCTTCAAAGGATTTACTCGCGTTTGCATTAATTTTTCATATTCGTAATAATAATGACTATATTAGCCACTTAAACCTTTGTATCATAGAATTTTTATACAATTCTCATAGAATACGATTAATAAAAAATCCAGTATAGAGATTAATATAAATACGATCAAATGAAATGTCTTGTTGAAGTATTTTACTTAGTCTCTTTGAGTAAACGTTTTTTGGCGTGTCTAGAATACAAGAATTTTACATTTCTTTTATCTGAACAAGGCAACCAAATATAAGAACAGTTTGGTTAAGTGGACTTTACTAAGCCTATCCTTATATAAGAATAGTTCAATTAAAGTATTTGGTATTATATTGTCTCTAGATGATTGTAGTTATTGGTTATTAATATTAGTTGTATTATAAAGAACCGACAATTTTTAAAACATCAATATACATAACCTTTAAATTTCATTTTATATATCTAGTAAGAGAAGAAAATGTACACGTAAACTTAAAATAAAAATCATAAATCCAAAGTTATTCTATTTATTAAGCTACAAAACGAATGAACGTGATAATGACTAACGCGATTCTATATATTATTCATTATATTTGCTAAATAATTTGTCATGTCATGACTGAAGCTTCTAAAGTAGATTATTTTATATTTCGTGATTTGAATTTTCTAAATTAATAAAATAGAAATAATGTTGTTTTGGACATATTAAGATTCATAATATGATAAATTGATTTTTTGTTCGCCTTTGTTTTTCATTGTGAATTGAAAAATGGAACATAAAGAGAAATATTATTAAGAATTCAATCATTAAGAAATGTTAATAGGCGCGTAGTTTAGACATCGCTTTATTAAGACCAATATATTTATATAACAGTTTGATTTACATAAATATAGATTCTTCTTGTAATATAATTAAAATATT
The DNA here is from genome assembly GCA_961205885.1 of Ptychoptera albimana. NCBI lineage: Eukaryota > Metazoa > Arthropoda > Insecta > Diptera > Ptychopteridae > Ptychoptera > Ptychoptera albimana. The sequence continues at coordinate 6,774,031 of OY540805.1, read as the reverse complement.
TTATTACAAAAAATTCAGATAAAATGCGATTTATTCTAAATGATAAAAAAAGTTTTATTCAATTTGTATAGTTGGCACTATTATCTTGAAATTTTTACTCGTTAAACCACTTTTGTAGTTTGTTTTAACTTTATTTTATGTTCTCAGTTATTTTTGAGTACGTGAGAGATATAACTGCCCAATTACAAGAGTATATTGCCCACTTTGCTTCAAACGCAATTAACAGTTTTAAATAAAAGCTTGTCGTCTTATTTATTTCAATTAATCTAATTAATTTAACTGCCTTAAAAATAATTTTGAAAGCAGGACAATAACCAGACTAAGTTTTTGCTTAATACAAACAATACCATATATATATATATATATATATTTTTTTAATCATTTGATAAGAAACACACAAATATTTTTTAGAATTTTATTACTTTAAGAAATTCACATGTTTTATTTCTCTGCAAAATTAATTGAAGTTCATTTAATTTCATTAAAATTAATTAATTATATTCTTTAAGTCATTTTTAACAATCAATTGTCAGTTTTTTGCTCAAATAAAATGCTTGCAATTTTCTAGTGCGGTCAGTTAGAGAAGTGTGGTTAATTTATTGTTGCTGCAGTTATTTTTTTTATTTATATAAATATGTATGTCTAGTATTACTTCGAATGTATTATTAATCAAACAAGACAGGTTTTTCTTCGTAAAAGTAACTAATAATATTAATAGTATGTTTCAACTCATTGCGATTATAAAAATACTTAAAAATGGTAGTCCTCCCTCTAAATTAATAATTAATGTAATTCCCTTTGCCTGTTTAGTCAGTTTAAATTTAAGTATATATTGGCAGTTAAATACAATTTTTAATTATTACTAACTTGAAATACGGCTTTAAAATCTAATTGTAGTCACTTTATTTATATTCAACACACACACACACACGATGATTTGCAAAAAAAAATATTAATAATAATACGAGTATAAAATCTAGGTCACTGTATGCAGTTATCGTTAAACGATGCGGGAATTCGCGTTAAAAATTAAACAACACTCAAAATAAAATGCTTTTTTTAGAAAGCAATTTTGTAGAGCTTTAATCAACATTCTGCATGTTTTTTATTATTATTATTATTATTAAAATTGATTTTACCAGTTTTTATTAAATTATAGTTAATATATATTTATGTTTGTTCCTTTTTTTTAATTTATCCAATAGTAAATATTAAGACAACATTAAATAATTTAACGAAAGAATATAATAAAAAATCGAAACGATATTGAATTTTTGACTATATGTATAAGACAATTGTAGCAAAAATTAATACCATAAATAACTGAATAATAATTTAAAGTGCTTAATCAAATTATCATATTGGGTTAAAATATTAAAAGCACTATCAATTATTGAATAGTTTGCATTTTTGGTAAAACTTTGCAAACTTATACGAAATGTACACATACAGTGGTTACGTTATAAAACACCAAAATTATTAAAATAAATTTATTATTAATTTATAGAAATGAACAATTATTTAACTTAAATAAAACAGAATATTATATGCTAGATAGGAATTCAAATATTTTATTTTTACTAAATTTTATAGTTTTCGTTAGAAATAATTTTTTTTTTTGCAAAAGTCAACTATATTAGATTAAAGTTTATTTTTTTATTTTGCATTTGACTACATTATTTATGTAATGATAATACAATAACTTAATTATGTAAATAAATTATAGTAAATAGTGCAAGTTTATTTTTCCAGGTTACTTGTAATTGTTTCCATTTTTTTATGTAATTAAGTAATAAAAACGGCAACATCACAGTAATATTAAAACTTTTTCGGATGGAGGTGCCTGGTATTTTTGTAATTATAATTTTTCTTAAAATCATAGCAAATGCTATTTATTTATTTTATTTCAAAACACTTTATCAATTTACAAACAAATTGTTGTTAATAAAAGATTAAATAATTTATTAAAAAAAATTTTCTAAAGAGATAATCTTTGCATAATTTTTTTTATTAAAATCAATTTTGTATAGAACGATTTGTTAAACATGAAAGGAGTTTCTTTTAATAAAATGATGATGAAAATTAAACACGTTAAAATTTAATTTAGTAATTAAAAAATAATAAGTCTTTTGTTATTTTAATTTACATAAATTATTTATTTTATTATATATTTATTTATTTTTTTTTTGTTTTTGTTTTTCGTCAAATAAAAACGAGAACATTTTTTGTTTAAAAAGCACCGAATTTCAAATGAATTCGAATAACTTTTTAATAAAATATTGAATGTGAGGGGTTTTATGACTTTATGCTAATGTTTGGTTTTTTATTTTGGTTTGTAACCGTCAAAATATTGCGCGCGCGAATATAATAATAAAAGTATTAAAGAACGAAATACGAAAAAATGAATTCCGAAGCCATACTGTTGCCAGTTTCTTATAAAAGACAGAAGTAACAGAATTTGGTTTATTGTAAGATTCTACGAACTTCAGTAAAAGCAGTGTTGCCCTATTTAGGGTTCTCCGTGTTTTTGCTTAAAAGTTTCTGCTCGCTAAGTAAATAGGCTTGTAGGGTTATTTTATGCCCTAAGTGGTTTCTATAATATAATTTTTATTAATTTTTTTTTTTAAATAAAAAAAACTATTATAAAGACAATAAAAAGTTATTACTGAAATTGATAAATTCAATTTATTTTGAATGAGTTTATAACGATAGTTTTATTTATATACCCAGTTTCAATTGAAAATAAAATTGTTTAATATAATTAAATTAATTTTATCCTTATTTTTGAATTTATGTCATTACCAGTTTCTTTGTTAAACTCTGACAAAATAGAGAAAATAAAATTCTGTCTGAATAAAACGGGAAAACGTAGTAATGATCAAACCGCAAATGGTTTTCTTCTTTTAATTATAGATTTTATTGGTGGAGGTAAATGCTTTTGCCAATACAATTTTTTTTTTCGTTAAATATTATATATACATTTTTCCAGTTATGTCGCTGTTTATCATACATGAGGAATGGAGCATGTCGAAAAGTTAAATTCTTTGTTAATTCATGCTATAACATATAATAAAGAAAAAACGAATCCATATAAAAGATTTTTGTCTTCCTATTTCTTTTTTTTTTTTTTATAAAATTAAAAATAAAAAAAAATTAAAATCGATGATGATGATTCTTTTTTTATTAAATAAACTTTAATCCGATGAAATGGGTAAAATCGTTCAAAGCTCTAGCTATGGTGATTGAATTTGCAATTTTCCTTCTATCACTTTTGAAACGATAATACGTTCAAGTAATCATTGTTACAAGGAAAAAAAATTATTTTTATTTTTTTTTTCGCTATTTACTTTGTGTATTTATTTTTATAAAAAATAAATATAAAAATAAGAAGATTTTATAAATATAAAAGTGAATAGTTATTTTCTTAAAGGTTTCTAATTTTCTGTATTATTATTTTTATTTTTGCATTGGAAATGTATTCAGCGTGGTATTTTTATCTTCTTTTATTTTGTAAAGTAATTTAAGTTGAAAGTATTTTATGTATTTTTCTCTTCTTTTTTACATTGACGTCGTTATAATTTGTCAAAGGAAAATAAATTCACGTTAAATAATTTTTTTTTAACCGCATTATGTAGTAAATTACTTTTTCTTTTTTTCTTTTGCTTTTGCGTCATGTATAAATGGTATCGATGGCAAATTAAATTGTATTCATTGAATTCATGAATTTAAGTATTTTTTAAATAAATTTTTGGTCTAAGCCAAGTTTTTCTATTTAAATAAACAAAGGAACGTGTCATTTTATGTTTAAAATCTATTTCAATTCATTTTTTTTTGTTTAATATTAATAACAATTGACAAATTATTAACAATAAAATTTCTTACAATATTAAAGTTATTTGAATAATCTTATTATTATTGTCTCATACAACAATGCGGAAGCAACTATAGCAACAAAAAAGCTTAAATAAGCACAAAAATGGAATAAGATAAAAAAAAAAGTTAAAGGGAATAAAATATAGGGAAATAAAGAAAATTTGTTATTGTTATTGACTTATTTTATCCATACAGTTCATTGTTCAAGGTTAAATCAGAAAGGATCCCAGTTAAAGGATTATTATGGCAAGCATTTTTGTAACAATTTATTAAACACAAAATAAATATATCGGAGAGACGAAAAAATAAACATAGAAAGAAAACGAAAGAGTTTTTAAGATAACTTTTGCTGATCATTGATTTTTATATCAATTGCCCTATTCTGTATGGCTTGTCATTTACTTTTATTACATAAATTTGATGGTTATTCAAAGAAAAACTTCTGTGCTTTGATTGAAATGTAAATAAAGGAAAAAACTAATTTGTAAAATTATTTAAATTATAGAAAAATGCTTTAATTTATTTTAACTTTAAATAATAAAACGATGAAAAATCCATTTTATTCGTAAAGTAAATAGTTAATATTCTACCATATGAATTGATTGATTAATTTAATGTTTTTTTATTATTATTATTCTTTTTAGATTTAAATTCAATATTATAGAAAAAAAATATAGTTAGACTGCTAAGAACTGATTAAAGTAATGGCAGTAGTCAATTTACTGATTAATTTTGTAAAAAATAAAAATATAAGAGAATATTCTAGGGATACAAGATATAAATAAGCTCAATCTATCTATCTATCTATATTGTCGATACTTTGAAATATAATTTAAATGATTTTCCTTTAATCGTATTGATTATCAGAGTTTATTGATTATGTTATTAAATGTTAACTAATTTTTAAAGCTTTACTCATGTGAACATTTAACTTATCCAATTATAATCTAATTTAATAATAATAATTTAATTATGAATTACTGGATGACCTATATTATATATCGTTTAGTCTTGTGTGTTGGGCTTCGTTTTAATTTATTTTTTAATGTTTCTACAAAACACGATTTTATCAAAGTAAAGGAAAACGAAGTAATGGTATACGTTTAATAGAGAGTCCTTATTCTTTTATAATTCCAATACTTAAAATTGACATTTCACCTGACTTGTATATATTATTCATTGTTATTAGTTTTTGCAGGTAAATTTATTTAATAGACGAAATATACTGTTATTAAGATTTTATGTTTAACATAAATTTCCTTTAATTAATTAAGAGATAACCATTTAGTTTCTTTTTTTATTACAAAAATATTATGTAGAATCTAAGTGTGCAATTTGTATTTATTATTTTATTTTATTTTTTTTCATTTGATTATAGTTGTTATTACAATAGTAACATCCACAATTTACCTATTCATTTATTCATACTTTAAATAATCCTGCATGTTTAGTTTAGTGTTAAATATCAACCTAATTTTAATAAATTTTCATAAAGAAAAATAATTAATTGTCTTTAGTATAACAAGAAAAGAGAAACTATAAAATAGCATTTCATAATTTCAAAAAAAAAAAAAAAAACCGAGAACGATTTTTAGGGTTTTACTTCATAAAGATTAGAGTAGAAAAAAATAAAAAATATAAACCCATAAAAATACAAGATAAGATACTTAATTGTGAAATATTCAGTGAATAAGAATTCGAAATATAAATAAATAAAACAAGGGAGTAATTTAATCCAATAGCAAAATCTTGACTGAATTTCGTACTTTTTTTTTTTTTTTTCGTTGTTTATTTGAAACGCAGCTTCACTGTCTTGTAGTAAATAAGGCTTAGTGATTGTCCATTTTACTCTTCAAGAAGCTTTTATACTAGACTAATTTTTTGTTTTTTTAATTTATTTATATTTCATTATGACACTTTATGGGTTTTTCAACGTTACATTTTTCTCATTACCCTCTTAACAAAAATGTGGTTAAAGTTTTCCACATTTTTCAATTATTCTATGCTACTTTATTGGCTTTATTATAAAACGGCAAGAATGGAAAATAATTTTTAAAACAGGAAAAATTGATCCTAGATGTGTTTTTTTCATCTTTTTTCCATTTAATTATAAATAGTTGGTTGTTTTAAGTAACTGAAAACAATATATTTCTACTTTTATTTTTTGTTTCATTAGCATTTACATAGTAATTATTAATAATACAAGGGAAAAATAAAACGGCGAAGTTAATGGTTAAAGAAAATAATAAATTGTATGAAAATCGTGATAAATTGACTAATTATACATTTTATCAAGATTTTTAACACTTAAAATATATATGCAAATGTTTGTTATAACCGAAAAATAAAGAAAATATGATAAATTATGTTTCAAAAAACAAAGAAAAAAAGGGGAAAAATAAAGAAAAGAGAAACAATGGGGGAAAGAATTTAACTTAAAGAGTTAAGTAAGAGTATAGTATTTACAATGAATTTTTTTTTTTTTTTAGACTTAATGTAAAATTTTCACAACGATTGAAATAAATCTATATAAAAAATAGGCGAAAAAACCAATTTTTTTTTTTTAAACATCAATTTTTAAATTAGTTTCATAATTAATTAATGAAGATGATAATTAATTACTTATGAGCTAATTAATTTTACCACTTAACAAAAAAGAAAAAAGAAATAATAATAGTAATAATACTAATCCAAAGGTTTATAGCATTGAAATTTATTCATGACGCATTTTCCCCAGACACGTTTGGATATTTTAAGCAAAAACACTGCACCGGCATACAGTAGTAGTATCTAAAAATGAAAAATAAAATGAAATGAAAATGAAAAAAAAAATGTTTAAGGTAATAAGTTACAATTAGTTTGTTAATCACATATAAACTAGGTCAAAGCTGTAGTAATATTTTATTAATTCTTTGTTGTTGCTTCCTATTCATTAATACAAAATTAAAAAATATATATATATTTTCGTCTAAAAGTTTATTATAATTTTATGCTCTTTATGCTACGTACGAAAGAATTAATTTTAATAATATAAAATTTCTTAATATGAATTGTTTTTTTTTTTTTTTTTGTATGAATATTAATGAAAAATTTAAAAGTTTTTTTTTTTAATTAAAATATAGAATAATAATAATAATAATAATAATCGATAGTATTTTTATAAATTTTATTGATATACTTATTTAAATAAATGTATGCAACTCCAATAAGTTTATTTGTGCTTGATTTAATTGATTTTCAAATGTCTTTAAAATATTTTACTCGTTTTTTTTTTTCTGTAATTGAATAATTCGAGTATCATTTTAGTAAAATTAATTTATTCTTGTTCAAAATATCGCTTCTATCGTACCGATAATATAAAAACGTTTTAAAATTTAAAATAGCAAAACTGTAAGTCATATTATTATAATTTAATTTAGTATCTTATCACCATTTTTACATAAACAGTACTGAATAAATATTTATTTCAATATTTCAGTATATCTACTTTTTTTTTATTTATATCATAAAAATCATAAACGTGGCATGAAACTGTATAATATTAAGGCAAACATGTAGGTTAAAGATATCCGTACAATATTATTTATGCATATTTGTTAGGGCAATAACTATTGTAAATCATTCTGTGAACCAGTATCGATTAAATTTTTCATTTTATTTAAACATCATCATTCAAGCGAATATAAAAAGATATGTTTTTTTATTTTTGTAATAAAAAAAAAGCCTCGTTGGCTGTAGCTGCAGAATCTGTCTTCTGATTTTCATTATAAAATATTTAATGCATTTTTCCTTCCTATATAGTAAATATACATACAAAGAAACATAACTATTGAAACATCCCTCTAGTGTGTACTTTACCTTCCGTAATAACAATATTCAAGATTATATATTACAAAAAAAAAGATTTTTTTTTTTTGAGGATCAAACTTTATTGAATTTTGTTGATTTTTATATTTTCATTTTTGTATTTATAAAAACTGTCAGTAGTTTGTGAAACATGTGTTACATTTTTATCGAGATATTTTATTTATAAAGTAACAAAATAATAATAATAATAATATTTCATTTATAGAATCTGTACAGAAATTAATTGAAACTAAATTACTTTACTAAAATATTTTTATTTAATCCATAAAACATAATTTATATGAAATTTTTAATAAAACTAATTTTTAGTTTTGAACTATTTAAATTATATATTGATAAAGAGAGAGAGAGAGATAGAGATAGATAAAGAGTCATCCAGTGTTTCAAATAATACCAACAATTTAAAACAATAAAAATACTACAATTTTCAAATTGAAATTTTTTTTAAAATTATTATTAATAAAAAAATCTAAAAATTCTTGTTGATGAAATTTTAAAATGAAGAAAAATAAACATTTTCGTAAACTTTCAACTTTATTTATTATTTTATTTTATTTTATTTTTCTTCAAATTAATAATAAAGTTTCGGAAATTGCAATTGAGTTATTTAACAGAAAAAAATCTACACTAATTAACGTTAAAAGATTTATTGAGAAAACTTTTGTGAAACTTTAAACAATCGATCAAAGTTCTAAAATTTAATTCTATTAAGCATTTCAACAGCTTCTTACAATCATTTTGCTTGTTATTATTATAATTCTATTATTTTTTAAAATTTTTTTTTTAATATTCTCTCATAATTATAATAATAATAATTATTATTATTTTTGTGATTCATTTTGAATAATTATTATAAAAAATAAAATAAACAAATAATAATAAATAAAAAAAATGGCAAATTTTTTACGTTGAGTCAACATAAATTTAATCGTTTTTTCTTGGTTTAAAAAAAATGTTTTTTTTTTTTTTTTTTTTTTTTTCTTATTTGTATTCCATCATCACATAAATTTTATAGTTGTTTACAAAATAGAAGAGTTGGAATATTATTAAAAGAGACAAAATTTCAATAGGGTTATAATTTATCAAAAAATATTCTGTTTATACAAACAAATATATAAATGGCTCATAAAGTTAACCAAACAAAAATAAATAATAATATATATATATCCTTTTGTGTAATCAAACAAAAATATAGAAATTATTTTATATTGAAAATTGATGAACAATTAATTTACTAACTCAAGCTGAAAGTTTTTGTTTTCTTTACGCTGTTAAAACCACCATTATAAGTGATTTAAAAACTTATCGTAATAATAGTAATAATAATGATTTTAGCGTTATTTAATGCTTTATCGGTCATTCGGTTTGTTTATGATTATAATTTATAATAGAAGTTATGATGTTTGAAAAGTCAATATTTTTTTATTTTGTGTTGATTATAAAACTTATCGTAAAAGGTTGACTTAAGTTAATTTTGAACCCTTTTATTAAATAATTTAATACAAAGTAAAGTAAAATTAAGTAAACTCAAGCAAAATAAATTATTATTATAAGAGATTCATGATGGATTATTACTTTCGTTTTTTATTATTATTTTCATTTTTCTTGGTTTTACTGAGTTAACAAAGATAACATAAGGGTAATAAATAGTCAAATAGTCTATTATATATATATATATATATATATGTATATAGATTTTACTCATAAAATAATCTTTTCGTTTGCTTATATTTTTATTTATTATACAGAATCAACAAATATAAATTTATGTTTATGGTAACGTTAACGTTAACGTTAAGACGTGTAAAACTATGCACAGTACAGTATTTTGTGGTAGACAAAACAATACATTTGATTACGATATGTTACGTTGAATGAATGGATTAAAGGATCAGATCATATCGAAATAATTTTCTACATATTATATTATGTGCAATGTCCAATATATATGTACAACAAGAAATATGATAGACAGACCTCTAGTGATATTCATTATTTCTGTTCAAAGAAATGACAACGTTAACACTATCATTCAATATGTACAAAAACATACAATACACAATACAGTATTGCACAAGGAAAAAAATATCAACCATACTTCATTTAATGTTAAATGATGACATGTGTTATAGAGTTTATCTGCTAAATAGACACTTTGAAGTGTTCATTCACGTTAATGTTTTTCAAAAACAGACAACAAAAAAAAGAATTGAATTTTTTATTAATTTGTAAGAACTATTCATACAATATACATTATTGCAATTAAGAATACTTTAACGTTTATATTTAAGTAATTCATATTTTATTGCCGATGCACGCAATCATTTTGTAGTACCTATAAACAATTTTGATTTATTATTGATCTATAAATTTTCTATTATGAAAAATTAAATTATATGTTCAGTGTAATTGATTGTGATTTTTTATTTATTTATTTATATTATTTTAAATTTTTATACCAGTAATAAAAAAAGTGCTGCTATTTATCAATAAAAACATAAAAACTATCTTTAATATTTCTACAAGAATGCAATAGCAACTTATTTTTTTATATAACTATTGATTTTCTTTAATAAAAACTTTAATCTCTTCAACACAATTTCATTTATAAAATTAAAAAAAAAAAAACGAGATATATATTTTCTATTAATAATAAAAGATTAAGTAAAATCTAAATCAATATTTATTACAAAATTAACTATAATAAAATGATTATTATGATTATTATTTTTATTATGAAAATTCAAACGTGTAATAAAGCAAATAAAGAAGCAAAAATAAAATTGTTATCAGAATACAATTATATTAATGATAACGTATTAACCTTTATCATTTTATATTATTATTTTTATTATTATCTGTTCGTATTCTTTATATTTCGATTTTCCTTTTGACAAATAATCATCTTTCTTATTATAGATTATTTTCTATTGGTTTTTTTGTTAACAATTTTCTCTTCAATCGATCTTTTACTTTGACAATAGAGAAAACGTTCAAAGTGTCTATATAAAAACAAACGAAACATCAAAAATGATAGATTTGTCATAATTTTATTAAACATCCCCAATGCAAACTGAGGACATTAAATATGAAAGAAGAAGAAAATATAAAAATTAAGCACATCGAAACGAAACCGCTCTTTTGCTTGCGTTTTTTAAGACAATAAAAATCAAGTCATTCGCTTTATAAAAGAAAAATTCGATATTTTTTTTAGTCTTTTTATGTATTTTGGGTTTCATGATAACGCGTCACTAACCTACTTTTGCAAAAGCATACAGTGTATGTTGTATACACTGTGCTTAAATTCAGCACATGATTATTCTGAATAACATATGTGGACCCAAATAAAAAGTAAGGAAATAATAGAAAACTCTAAAGCAAATATCGGGATTTTTAACGCAAAATAAAATCAAATAAATCAAAAGTAAACATAAAAGAAAGCAAATCAAATATTTATTATATTATTATTGTTTTTTTGACTTTCTCTAAATTTTAAACAATATTGAAATAATTTAATAAGTACACATAAATAGTGTAGAAAGAATTAAATCATAAAATTCTCGAAAATATTTACACATATAAAATGGGCTTAGAAATATAATTTTTTCGTTTAAAAAATAAATAAAAATCTGCAGGAACATAATAAAGTCATAAAACTGTTGTAAGTCTACTAAATGTAATTACAGTTTAAAACGGAACCTTAGATTTTAACTTCACCAACATAGAGAGTGTAAATATTGAAATATTATATATTATTAAAAAAAAAAGGAGAATAAGTAGAATTTTTAGAAATAAAAAACGACAATATAGACGAAAGTTGAGTTGTAAAAAAAAATCTAGCAGAAAAATGTTCTATAAAAAAGTGAAAATTTTACGATTCATCTTGTCTGTCTGTGGCATCATCATTACTGTAGCAAAAACAGCACACAAGTATTTACTGCGAAAAATATAATGTATGATAGAAAATGGAACGAAAAAATAAAGAAATTAAATTCTATTCTATAAAAGGTGATACGTAAGCATCCCAATGCATATCTATTTTCTATCATTCAATCTTTGTTATTTTATTGCTTTTAATTTTATTTTATAATTATTTTTGTTTACTTTTTCCTTTTTTTTGCTTTAATGCTGTAATCAAAAGCTGCTAGTTTTAATGGTAAGATTTGAATATTTTGATGAACGGTAAAGGGAAAACGAAAACTAATCAATAGAAATAATAAAGAATATTAAAAAATAAAATTTTTCAAATTACAAAAAGTGACAAACAAGTGCATTAATATAATAAGTGAAGGAAGAAAAATATATATATATGCACCTGTGCAATAGAATATGACGATAGTTTTTTAAGAAGCAATACCATTATACTCCTAATCATACTTGTTAAATATTTTATTGTAACATGAAAACATGGGTAAAAATGTTGGTATCACCAGTATTACTCCATGGCACATCTTAAAGATGATTAATTTGAAAAGATAAGCGTTTTCAATGTTTTATTACAGACAGAAAATAATAATATGAAGAGAACACTTAATGCCATATGATATCTTAAACGATTTAAAAAATTTCAACAAATATGGCTCACAATTACAATAGAATAAAATTTTATTTTTAACCAAAGTTAATAGTTATTATTTGATAGAGATTGAAATTTATTAATTTATTTTTAGTTCTTATATTATTTAATTAAAATAGTTCGTTAAGTTTGTTGGTACTAAAATGTATTACTTACACTTTTAAATTTCTTCACCACGCAGTTAATTCTACAAAGGAAATATTTAAATTAGCATAGCGACCATTTTTCACTAAATGCATAACAATAAAATACGTTTATGGTAATAATGCATAAATCCATTAATAAAATAAATAACCAATTATGTGCGGATACAATTTTAAATCCAATTTTTGTATTTGAAAAAAAAAAAATAATAAATGGAAAAAATTATTGAAAATTGCACAAATAATTATTATAATTATACTTAATGCTAATGTTTACTGCCAAAAACATAATACATTTCATTTTATGATTAATTTAAAAATTATTGTCATTTAATCGCCTATTTTTAACCACTTTTTATTTTAATTTATTTTATTTAACACGAAAAATGCGCCAAATTGATTTTTTTTTTATATTTAGTTAACATAAAAAAAAATGTTTAAATTAATTAATCATAATAATGCGTTAACGAAATGTATTAAATATAAATGGTGGTAAAGTATAATGCATTTATGTTTTAAAAAAATATTAATAATAAAAAAAAAAAAACAAATTCAATTAAATGAAATTAAATTGAAAAAACAAATATTTTGCTTTAAGCCAACAATGCTAGAATGCAAGTTAATTATAATTTTTTTTTTTCTTTTTTTATATATTTAATGAATGGTTCGTGTAGAAAATGTAATTTGACTGAACAATTCAACACCTGCTAGTGAGAAAGAAATTGTAAAATAAAAATGATAATTGTTTGTGAATTGTTTATTTTTAAAATTGATTTTGCGTTAAGACGCACGCTTGTGAAGAGGATGAGTTTTATTTTACTTAATTTAAAATTCTCCAATTTTCTGTAACATAATTTGGCAAAATGATTAATTACTAAAGATTATTATAAAAGTTCATAAAACTAATAAAAAGTTAAAGAAATACCAATAAAAAATCTATACCACGCAAGGAAAATTCAATCGTCATGAAACATAATGAAAATTAATATTATTAAACAAAAAAGAAAAAAATTATGGCGTTGACAGTTTTGTTTTTCAAATAAATAAATAAATTAAAATTCTGCAGTGACGTTTTCTATGACGTTTTCTTTTTATTAATTTGGCCCTTTGATTACTGTCAGTAAGAATGAAACTGTCAGAGAAATTTTATTATATAATTCATACCTCTAATACATTATAAAAAATAAGGAAAATTAAATTCTTGTACGTATTCTTAATATATTCATGTTCAATAAAAATAATCAAATTTTCATCAGATGCTACTCCAGTGCTGATATGGTATTATTTTAAATAGTTTGCCTTTGATAGCTTTCAGTAATTTTCATTATCGTAAAATTAAAAATAAAATTGATCAAAATATGTTTTAAAGTTTCTTGTGATTTTGATTCAATGCTCTTGTAACTTTAAAAACCTTTTTCTTTATTTCTGGAATCACCAAACATAAGTTAATAATTTTCCATTTATTAGCAATTTATTTTTATTTTTATTTATATTTCGTTGTCCCTAATAGAAATGTCAATGTTTGATAGAATTTTAAAGTGAAAAATAATTAAACCAATCAATATAATTAATTGACAACCATTGAAAATGGTTATATTTATTAGAGAGTTATGGTAACAGTACTAATGAATTAAATATTAATTTATATATTTTTTTAATATAAAATAAAAATAAAAAATTAGGATTTTGTAAATTTATAATTTAATTACCAATTAAATAGTGAAGCAACAATAAATAAGATTGTTTAAAACCTAAGTGGGGACTTCATTAATATTAATTTATTTTACACAAATCAACTTTGAACTGTGAACGACCAGTTTAAAAAACAATAAACAAAGTGAAAAGAAAACGTAAATGGTAGAAAAAAGGCAAACATTTGTCACTTGATAAATAATAACGAAGGCAAAACATTTTCATTTTTATTAAAAGGGAAATAATATTTTAAGTTTGAATAGACATTATTTTGACAAATGGCTTTAAAAAAAAAATAAAGAAAAAAACAGAAATACTTTACGTGTTAGAGGGAACTTTTTTTTCCTGTTCGTATTTCTTTTTATTGGCTTTCGACTGCTTTTAACCATCTTTTATTTGTGATTTATATTTTCTTTATTATTCTCTTATAAATAAATATATTTCTCACTGTTTTTCAGTGATATTCCTTGGTTGGTTTTTTTTATTTTTCCTTCCAAACTTTGACACTTCTAGATTACATTTCGTTTCGTTTCATTTTCCTCCATCAATACCGGTAAAACATTTTTGATTCGGATTTCCTGAACTTCAATTCTGCTCAGTACATTTATTGCCGTGTATCTTTTTTCTATTTTTCTTCTTTTTTTTTTAATATTAGAAAAAAAAATCTTTTTTCACTGTATTATGCTTTTGTTGTTAAAATTTTTTCTATCAAACTCAATAGTCAATGGTATCAGGAATTGGCGTCAGTTTCTATTTTATTTTGTTTATTTTATTTTTTGTTTTATGAATTGCTTTTTTAACAGGATTTGAAAGATTTAGAGTTTTTGTTTCCTTTTTCGTATAAGTGCAAAGACCTATCACCTAGTTTCATCCCTTTTAAACTTTCAAAGTTATATGTGACAGATTTATTGAATCCAATTGTTGCTTTCTACAAATAACATTAGATATATTTATCGAAATAATACAATATTTGATTTAATTAAAATCTGATTAACTTATTTATATTTAGATTGTGAAATTTATTCGGCAAGCATATTTAATAAAACTATTTTAGATAACTTTGATAATCAATCTTTGTGGCTTTTCATAGATTTATTCAAACAAATTTTTTTTATACAATAAACCACAAAATATAGTAAAATCAACAATATATATGTTATACAAACATGATATTTCGTTTAAACCTTTAGTTTCTGTGATAATAATTTTTTTTTTTATTAATTTTAATTTATCAAAATCAACAAATAGTTAAATCAACCCTCTGAAATGAAAACATTTGTTTGTTTTTTTTTGCTTTTTTATTTCTTTTTATTATTATTGTAGGTGCGGGTGGTGGTTGTTACTGCTTTTAGTTTAAAAAATAAAAACAACAAGGATAGAAATGGTTAGAGAAATATATGAAGTGTTTATGGTTTTTCAATTTATTAAGGGCAATAAATACCATGCGGAGCAATAAAATAAAATAAACATTTTTCAATTTGAATGTGAATGGGAGAAAATAAAAATAAAAACTTTGAACAGCAACAAAGGCAGCAGCAACTACTTAAAAAATGTAGAACATATAGCGAAAGAATAACGATTCGTGAATACTTTATGCATACATGGGAAGTTTATAAATTGTTATTTAGATATATTAGTTGTAATTACATACGTTATGAGTAATGTTAGACGGAACTATCAAGTGGTGACTATCAAGTGGAAAATATAAATAAATAAGCAAACACAATGTTGTTAAAGAAATTTTAAATGTAATTGATAATTGTGCAATGATAGGGATATTTTCTCTTTTATTTCCATTGCTTCGTATAATATTAAACATTTCTTTTTCTTTTTTATCGTTCCAGAATAAATAATGCTATAACAATATACGGAAATTAAATTCTTTTTCTCATAGAACATAAATACATAAATGGAAAATATTTTCCATTGAATTAACGCTTATTTGTAAATCACAATTACAATCAC
Organism: Ptychoptera albimana; assembly: GCA_961205885.1. Lineage (NCBI taxonomy): Eukaryota > Metazoa > Arthropoda > Insecta > Diptera > Ptychopteridae > Ptychoptera > Ptychoptera albimana. The sequence goes on along the minus strand of OY540805.1, from coordinate 6,757,915 downwards.
AATCACAATCACAAAAATCATTAAAATTGTTTTGTTTTGCTTTGTTTATGTTTTTGCTGTTATCAAATAAACGACAATATTTTTGAAGTTGTATTTGTCAATGGTCTGGACAGTTAAAAATGTGTGTGATCTAAAACTAATTTGATTAATGCTATTTGAAAGTACAATTTAACAATAACATTTTGATTATGATTTTAATTAGATTTTTAACGAATATATATGAAATTAAACAACACATCGTTAATTAATTAAATCTTAAAAATAAATATCACTTGATACTGTCAAATATGGTTGGAAAAATAAAATATTTATTTTATATATATGTATTTTTCCTTTCTTCTTGGAAATATTTTACTTATCATTTATATCATCATTGCATTTAATTAAGTTTTTTTTTTATATAGAAAGGAATATTTCTTCTATAGAAATTTTGTAACTATTGGAATGTGTATGTTAATATTTTAAACCCAACTAACAAGTAGAACGATTGATATTATAGTAATAATAAAAATGTTAATATAGCTGTAAGAAAAAACAAATAAAATAGATAAAATATTACATAAAAAAGATAAAGTAAAACAAAAAATCACTCAAAGTAGCTAAAAAAAGAAGCAAAGGGCCAAAATTAAAAGATAATTCATTCGATGACAACAACAAACACCTTCCACTTAACAACTATGTTCGGTTTGAATAAAAAAAAAAAAATGAAGAAAAAATACTTAAATGAACAAAAACCCACAAATGTATCTAATCTCTTTTTACAACACAACTCATGCTAGGCCTATACATAGTTAGTTTTAATATCCAACCCCAAAATCTAATTCATCGTATTATTATAGTTAAAGCAGAAATGTACAGTTGATTTGAAAATGTGTGACTAGAAGTAACATTTTTCTTTTCCCTTAAATTAAGTTATTTCAGTCACTCATCCCATTCGCATCAAATTAATGATAGAACTTTCATTTTTGAATTTAGAATAATTTTAACATTTTTTATTCCTTTTTCTAGGAACTAGGTCTGAATATGAAATATAAAAAAAAAAATACAATTGGTGAAATTTCGTGTACATTTTTTTGTGCCGACCTATTTTGCTTTCATTTGTTTATGATGACAAAAATATTAATGGTAAGAATGTTACGTACACTTGAAAGTGTGTTAACCTGTAGTAGTTGATGAATAAATTTAGTAAAGAATAGATGTGCTACTGTTGTCTACATTATTATTATAATAATATTATAACAACAAAATAGTTATTTTTTTTAAACCGACGGTAGTGTTTTTCTTTTCCTGTATTATTGTGTTATTAGAGTCTAGTAATGAGAGCGTTAAGATTTTATTGTATGATACAAAAACTAAACGAAAAAGTGTTGTGCTGTAATTTTTGATAAGAATTTCTGTTGAAATTTGCATTAAAAGCAACCAAAAATATTATGAGCAGCAAAAAAAAAATGTGAAAATAAAAAGGCGTTAGTGACACGAAAAACGCAATTCAAGTGTTAAGTATAGCAACGCAAAATGAGTAACACAAAAAAAAAATACTTTCATCCGAAATCTGAAATTAAATCACACCGAAAAAAAAATCTATTAAAAATTAATTTCTTCTGGCACACCCACATTAATAAAAAAACCAAAACAAACATGTTCAAAAAAAAAAAATAATTAGAAGATTAAATTAAAAACGAATCATTTTCAATAAAAAATAAAATTGTGTATTTCAAAGCATTAAATAACATGATATATACAAGGTACTTTATTAATTAAGGATTAAAAGCATACGAAAAAAAAAATGGAAAAAAAGAATATTAAAAAGAAAATAATTTGACAATTGACTTGAAATGAACAAAATTTCAATTTATTTATTTCGACTTTGTTAAATAAATGAATAAAAATGATTTTTTTTTTGGTTTGGTTTTGTTTTACTGTGTTAATTTTATTTGATGTCATATATCTGTAGATTAAAATAATATCCCGAATATAACAAAAATAAAAAAAATGATTTTTTTTTATTAAATATCTACGTACCTACATACGTATGTACATGTAGCATACAGTATTATACGGTATAATCAAGCTATGTGTATTTGTGATTTTTTTTTTGTTTCTATGTTTATTATTTTACTTTTTTAACAGTAATAAAAAATTCATTATTTTTATTCTCTTCTTTTTATTTTTATTTTTTCGTTGAAGCTTTCTTTTTTCATTAATTTATTTTCCAGTGTTTGTTGTTGCTTCTGCTGCTACTGCCATTGTTACTGCCACTGTTACTTGTATTCAAACGAATTTATTTATATTTATATGTGATGATGGATGAAATTATCATTCGCATGCTTATGACTTTGATATTTATTTCCTCCATGCTTCATGTTTTTGATAAAATGGATGATGCGATAAATTGTCTGATCATATTATGCTTTTTGATGTTAAAAAAAAAAAAAAAAAAAAACAAAACAAAATGAAAAAATAAAAGCAGCATTACCAGAAAAAAGGAAAATGTTGATAACAAGAAGTATAACAAAAATAAAAATGAAAAGGCTAAGGGAAATGTGTTATAATAATTTAATCCTCAATGGATTAGTTAATTTGTTACAAAAGCGAAATTTAAAAGAATGCCTAGATTAGAACACAAAAAAATGACAATAAAGCATAACAACACAAAAATAATTAGATAAATCGAATAAATCTCGATAAAAGACTGAACACCTTCGGTCATGCAACATACAACAGAAATTACAAGTGGATGTTTCAAAGTATACAATTTTTATAATTAAATTTAAATTATGTAACAAAAAGAGCATATTTAATCGATTTGTAAACGTACCTAGACAATTAAGGAAAAAATTTATGTTTTACTATTAATACAGAAAGGCTGGTAACATAAACTAAGGGTGGATTAACAAAAAAAAATGAATGTTTGCTGTATTAGTGTCTTTTGTTATATGACCCATTTTAAAGCAGCAACAATAATCTTGCAGAAATAAAACTACGTAAGTCTGTAAAATATATGTACAAAGGATGTATTCAACAACAAAGCATTATTACTTAAAAATAAACCCCTTATTCTTATTGTTTAGAAAAGATTTTCATTTTATATTTTTGCCCTTCGTACATCATCTTCTTTGTCGTCCTCGCCACGTATTATGTCGTTGTTTTTGTTTATCTGCTCATTTATGAATGCAGGAACAAAAAACATTGAATTTTTTTCTTTTTTGTTTATGAAACACGAAGTACGAAAATTGGTAGGATGAATTTTACTCTTGAATCAAAACATCTTCGTGATGATAACGTTTCAGTAAAAATATAAATAGAAATGAGTTTTGTTTTCTTCGTGGTATTTCTGTTATACGATTTTCAATGTAAATGAAAAATGCAATCTTAGATAATTTATATAAATAAAAGATGCCAATTACTGCCTAAAATCATACAAAAAGAAATAAAGAAATAATTTAGGAATGTTCTAACATAGCCATTTGTAATTTGTCAATCAACAAAATTTAAATTATTTTATTACATCACAAAATCAATGATTGATTAAAAATGAAATATTTGACTATAAAGGAAATGCGCAAAATACCTCAAATATCGTAAACAATGTTGTCTGGTAAGTATTGCTGCTATACAAACAGAATATTCATAAAAGATTCTCGCATTCGATAAAGAAGAATTTTAATTTTTCGATTTTGAGCATTATTCAAATTATTATGATAAATTATTTTGTAACGAGAAACTATGAATAGTTTTTAATGAATTTATAATGTTTGGCTAAGACAAAACAATTATTGAATTAAATCTATAAAACTATTAAACTATTAAATGCGTAAATATTACTAACCCAAATAACGTTTATTTATTTTAATTTAATCAATAAAAAATGCTGATTTTGCTTGCATTCAATAATTTTTTGATATTGATTAATAAAATTATTTCACTCATCTTTATTTATGTAAAACTTTAGTAAGGCGTAATATCTGTAGCAAAACAAAAATTGGCATAACGATTCATTAAAACAATCAAATTAATAATATTTTTTATCTTAGGTTGAGTGGTAGCATTATGTAAACAACAGTTATCATTAAAATTAAAATTATCATAAAAATTTACCAAATTTAGTCTAGAAAATACGGCTAAAAACTGTACATAGGTAATTAACAGTAGTTACCAGACGTAACAATATTAGAATACGTTTCAGGCATATTTTTATGAAAAAATACTTTATCCAGTCACAACTTTTATAATATTATTTATTGATATGAGAAAAAGCAGCGAAAAGCAAATATTGTATGTGAGCAGATAACAGCTAGGTTTTTTTTTTAACAATATATCCCCATTGTTTTAATGAGGGTGTTCAGTTGTTTTGTCGAAAAACGCATACTGAATCTCTTTTTGTCTTCTTTTTAGTTGCTATTAATAAATAATTTTCCTTTTTCTATGTATTTTATAATGTAAATATGTATTATAATATTTATAACGTGTATGCTAACAACAACAATATATAAACTTGGTGTTGCAATAAAATTTGTTTATTTAGCAAGGTATTAAACAACAACTAAAAATGTTGAAACAGTATCAAACTAATCACACAATGAACTTATAACAGCACAGCTAAGCATAACAATAATATATAGTATTTATGAACATGATAATGTTTTATTTATTTTCGTTGTTGTAATTCGGTGTTGTTATATGAAAGAAACAAAGTTCAAAGCTTTGAAAATTTCTTCACTCGATTATGTTTAGTATTTCGATCTTTTTAAAAAAACACATATGATAACTGTAAAGTAATGCTATCAAATAGTAAACATATAAATGCAACAAAAGCTATCATTAGTATTTAATTTACTTCATAAGAAATTTACATCTGACTAGAAAGTTTATTGCAATTTGTGCTAAAAATAAAATATAAATTGATAATCATTAATGTTGTTCTTTTTTTCCATTTTTTTTACAATTCGTTCCAAAAGTTACTGGTTTAAGCTGCAGGCATATTCATAAGTGAAGTTTAAACACGAAATAAGGTTCCTTTTGGAATATGCTAATTTTATTTTATTTCACAATTTCGCTGAATAAACGCTTTTGAATAAATAAATTTGCAAAATCATTAAAAAAATAAATAAAAATGATGCAAATTGAAACAATTTTTGTTTCTACCAAAACAAAAATTGTTTCTTTGTTTAAATCAATACAACAATAATTTTCTTATAAACCTTTCTCAAAATTCAGAAAAGAAAAAAAAAATTGAACTAACGGAATATCATTTGCGTACGATAGCATAAATTCTATTTTATTTTAAAATGTTGATAACTTTGGGCATTAAATTTTGTTTATTTTTTTTTTTATGTTGCATGTATTTAAAAGGGTCAAAACCCATAGTAAACAATGTAATGATAATGTTAAATGAAAAGATCGTAATAGAAATGGTTTAACGCTTGACGACGCATTAAAAATTTGAAATATCTTAAATAAAACAATTGAAACTTTTAATTGTCATCTGTCAAATATTCCCTTCTTCTACTTCAAGTGTTTTTCTTTTTTTTTTTTTCTATTTGATTGTGTCAACTACAGGAAAAAAGCAACTAACAACAATTTCTCATTACCCATTAACATCTTAGTTAAAATAATTTTTACTTTTCCTTGTCTGTATAGTCAGAAATAATACGCATTTCAGTTTCTAAAGATAGACAGCCAGTCAGCCAGCCAGCTGTACTTTCGTTATTTTGTAGTTATTATTTATTTTAGAAAGGGTGGAGAGTGAAGTTTAAATAATGGTATTCTTTGTGGTAATAAATATAATTAAATTGTTGATATCATTACAATACTGTTATAATTATTAATTGGCAATCAGAGTAGGAAGCCAAGCAGAAAATCGAAATAATGTCAGATAATTTATATATTATTTAAAAATTTTTTTTTTTTTTTATTAAAATTCTTTTGTAAAATTATTCATTTTTCGTATCCTATTTGACTCAGATCTTAAGTCTTGAAATCGAATTCAAGTAACTTTGTTACTGTTTAAGTGGAGTCCCCTGGTAAAAGATCAAAGTTAATCTCTTACATAAAAAAATTTTCTGTTTTTCTGTTTTAAAAATTTAATTAAATAATAATTTACGCAATAAATATTGATTATGGATGTAAACCAACTTATTACGTAAGATAGTGTAAACAAATAAATGGTTAAGGAGAACAATCAACACTTTTTTGTATGGGTTTTCGTTGCGTTAAAACCGTTTCAACATTATCACAATAAAAAAAATTTACGATGTAATAAATTGTTATTGACTTTTCTAATTTATAAAGACGGAAACAAGTTAACGAAAAACTGTTGTTTATTATTATATTAGATCAGGTACAGATGCTAGTCATCATCACCTATTTACTTTGTGGCTCCTTGGCTAAGTGGGTTTTAATTAAGAAAGTATGATTAATTGTGTTATAACAACCATTTAGCGATAGCATGATCATTAATTTTCAATTTTTTCATTCGTTTTTTTTTTTGTTTTATATCCTGGCTTGATAAAATTAATTTAAAAGATGATAATATTAAATGAAAAACAACAATAACAATATTATAGAGTCAAAGCATATATAAACACGATATGTAAACACTTAAAATTCGGTTAAATACATGAAATTCGTTTATATAACAATGAAAAAGTAAAAGCTTAAATTAAATAAGCTTTAAAAACATTTTTACTGCATTAATAATTGAATGGTTTATTCGAGAAAATCAATCAAGATAATTTTTTTTTTTTGCATAACTACAATGCGATTGTTTAAAAAGTAATTAAACATTTAAAAAGGAATTCAATAAAAAAGTAATTTGATTATCAAAAGTTTAATAAAAATTTATTGGTTTTTTTCTTTTTATCTTTATTATTATTATTATTATCATGAGTAAGAGATTATGCACAGTTCACTTCGTGCTAATGATGCGTTTATTTAACAAATCCGAATGCTTCAGTAATTCACAAAATAAACTTTACTTTGCTTTCTTTTAATAGATCGTTAATTTTAATGAAAACTTGACCAATAAAAACACGAAATTACGAAAAATAAATCAATAAAATTTTTATTCAGAAATAATTTAAGATAACGAAATGTCCATTCAGCTTCGACATCAAATCAATTAATTGAATTTAATGTATTCAGCTATGATGAAACACATTTACGAATAATTATTGGAAATTTATTATGATAAAATAACGCTGTATACTAATAAAATTATTAATAATTCAATGTATACAAAATTTCTAAACTGTACCTGTTTTTAATTTTCCACTTCTTTTTTTTTTTTTTGTAAAGCTTTCAGTTATAATAACTAACTGACCGTGATTCCCAGAAGTCACATTTGTTTTAGGACGCCTAACATTGATATAATTGCCACATAAATAATTTATAATGAAAATATTTTGTTGCCGAGAATGTTTTACTTAAAATAATATAAATTATTTATTTAAAATAAATAAAGTGAAAAATTATTCAAATGTTTTATGCTTTTGACTGAATTCCTAAAAGAAATTTCTAGCACACGTACGTCGTAGTAACCCTATGGTAATATTAAGGGCTGAAAGATAACAATTTAATAAGTGTATACTAACACTAAAAAAAAAAATATGCATAAAGATGGCATAGTTTAAATAATAAATCTTTACAAAACAAGGCGTCTATTTGTATTATGTAATGGAATAACAGGTGAACCTAAGTCTGCCTTAGACGCACGTTGGTTGACAAACACCAAAGATATAACTTTGTTTTACTTTCTTTTTCTCGTTATACTTTCGATGCTTCTTTATTCTTTTTTTTTATGTATGCTAGGGAAACTAAACACAATATTGTTTTTCTATATATATATTTGTAAAGTATTTAAAAACTTTAAATTTGTTTTTTTTTTTTTGTTTAAATTCCCAATTTCAATTACTATTCCCTTAAGATTATTTTACTTAGCTGGGAAGAACAAATATTAATATAATGCAAAACAAAAAAGAAAATATTTTTCTCGATGTTTCTTTACTTTTCTGTTGTTTATATTTTATAGATTCAATATTAAAAAATAGAAAAAATAACTTATTTATAACTAAATCATATTCGTAGAATGAATTTATCAATAAAACAGAATAAATGTTGAACTGTATTATAATTAAATAACCTTCTTGCTTTTTTTATATGCGATTTATTATTAAATCGATGGTAGTAAAACTAGTGAATACTTAAAAACTCTTTTCAAAAACTTCCGAACATTTATTAATGTTTCTTTAATTAATATTCTACTTCCATTTGCTTTAAAGTTTTTCATTTATTGTTTTAATCTTTTTTTTTGCTGCAAATTTACCTTGCAACGATGATCGATCGGATTTTCTAGTATTGTGAAAAAGATCGTTACCTTCCGCAAAGCATAATAAAAATATTATTTCTTAACAGTATTTTAATTGAAAAAAATGAAAAAAAAAAATTATTAATTGTATTTATTTTAACTTTTCGGAATATTAATTAAAATTATTTCTCCATAAAAGGGCCACACTCATGGCGGAGAAATACAAGAAAGAAAAACGAAAAAAAAGAAGAAAAAACTTAAACAACCGAGATTTAACCATTTGGAAAGATAAATAGAAAAACAAAAAATAATTAATTAAAGAAAACAATTTTCGTAACTCTAAAATTTTTTATTGAATTTATTGCTAAATTATTCTCAATATTATTGTTTGATTTCTAATTGTTTCTTCAGGATTTTTGTTTTTTTTTTTTTGTTAATGAGTTTTGTGTATTCAGCTGGTGTTATTTCTATCCTTAATAAAAATTTGCATCGTTTGACTGAAATTGTTTTATGTGAGAGTAAAACTAACTATTCATGTAATAAATTTATCGATAAAAATGTACAAAATTATAGAAAAAATAAAAACCTGTATGATCGGATATACAATGTGAAGTCACATATGCTTGTTTTTGTATTTTTGTATTTTTTCTACCAATGCTATACAAACATTTTAGTAAAGAAAATTTTTCAAAAGTAAAGAAAAAATAAAAACATAAAATTGCCTCCAGCATAAATCAGTGTAGGGTTGTAAAGTTCCTTAGTCTCACAGCTCATCACTATTACATCGGGAGCACATGTTGTATGTATGAATTTGTGAATATTGAATATGTATAAACACAGAAGTAGCTACTCCATTGGGTTTTTTATTTTTCACATGTTTTCGTTTTGTTTTTTTTTTTTTTTCTTAACATCTTATTGATTTGTTGGCGGTGCTTTTATACATGAGAAAGTTAAAAAAAAAACACCGAAAATTTTAAAGTTTTACCAGTGCTACTATTTAATTTTCGGTTCTATTTAAATTGCTTTGATGATATAACATTGCATCGGTATTACATACGCTAAAGATTTTATTGATTTACAATTGAAACTGGATATTGACAAACATAAATTGCACTTTTTGTGCCTCTTTTGTATCATTTGACGATAACTTTTTCGTTTCTTTCCTCAGAGAGCAGATGTGACATCGATCTGAATAAAAGAATTTTCGGTTTTTAAAATGAATGAAAAAAAAAATGTTGATTGATGTTTTTGGACAGTGGTAGTAACACTGCATTTAAATTACTTTTTTCCACATTTAGTCAATTAAGGTCTCAATTGGATCCACAATGTTAGTTTTTGAACTTGGAAACGGACGAAAGTTAAACATGATAAGGGCAATGTTTTACATATATATTTTATTTTTGTTCCTAAAATATGAATTTTTATTTGAATCTTCTTTTCTCTTTTTTAACATTCTTTTTTTACAGTGGCACCAAATATAAAACACACAAAATATAATAATAATAAGACAGGAAAAAGGTTAGCATAATACTTCTACCACATATGTGATAATAAAAAAATATAACTTGACATATCTATAAAAAGTGAAAAAAAGAAGAAAAAAAATGTATCTTATTTTCATGTTATAAGTATTTCTCATAATATTATTGCTAATATTATTTATACATCAACAGCATTATCTCTCCAAGGAATAATATTTACCAAAAATCATATAAAACAAATAAGAAAAAATTTTCTAATTCTTTTTTCTTTCTTTTTTTTTGCCAATTCTTTGTGTGTGTCTTATTTTTTTATTTTTTTTTATACAAAATGAATGACATATAAATATTAAAACATATGTATTGCGGCAGCTCGATTTTATGTGTATTTTTATGATCAAGTTATATAAAAGTTGGCATCACAAAATAAACTTTGAGTTTATATACTGTAATCGTCTGGTTGCTGTTTTATTTATTTATTATATATTTATTTTCTTTTTATACAAATAGAATTTGTGACGTTATTATAAATATTTTAATATATGTTGATCTGTGATAATATGTTTAAAAAAAAAAGCATAAACATAAACAAAACCAAAAAGCAAAGTAGATAAATTTTGGATATTTTTGTTGTTTTTTCTCGTTTTTTTTTTGTTATGGATGGCGGAATTTCGAATTGGTTAAAACCACAAATTGGCAATAACATTAAACGAATTAAATGATAGAAAGGTTTGGTCCATTTCCGTTTTTTATATTTTCGAATCAACATTAAACAAAAGAACTAACCGATAATGGTTAGCTAAAACAAAGCTTACTTTACTTTACTTTACTTTACTATATTTGAGTTTTGTTTTTGTCGTAATTTGTTCATTTTTATTTGCAAACCATTTAAATGACACTAAAAACTAAATCGAACTTTTACTATATGCTTTATTCTCTCTGTTTGTTACAAAGTAATAAAAGAAAAAGTTTTCACTATTCGATTTGTGCTTTTTATTTTTCATCTACTTTGTTTGATTTTTTGTTTAAAAGAATTTTATTTACCATTACGCAAACGTTACAGTTACATTAACTTTTACATCACAATAGTGAATTTTTTTTTTTTTTGCGAAAGTTTATCTTATTTAATATCTACACGAATATTTTGTTTTCATAGCCCTTGATTTGACGTTTCCATTGATCGATTTTAATAAAAAGTATAAGCATTACCATCGGAAAAATTAACGAGTTCATATATTTTACTTACAAAATATAGAAAATAGACAATGACATTGCCATAATCGGGTTTGATTAAAATCAAAGGGAAAATGCAACAAATATTAATAACAAAAAAAAAAGAATAAAATTTTCTACAATGATTCGAGCTTCCTTAAAAGCCTTTATAGATAAATCATAATGGAAAAGGATGTTAAGGTCGGAGATAAATTTATTGTATTTTCTTTGCTGACATTGTCATACCCAAAGTCTAAATGATTTATTGCTTAGATTTTTCAAATCAATGAAAAATAAATCGATTACATTAAAATTTAATTAATTAATTAGGAAATAGTAAAATAAAAACATTTGCTTACTTCATTAATTATATCCCGATCAAAGAATAAAATATAATTATTAAAATAAAAAACCTCGTTTCCGTTTAGTAATTTCATATAAAAAAAACACTTCACAATAACAATCGTTATGTTACTCAATAATATCTTGTTTTATTTTATTATATTTTGACGAAACACATTGCCGAAGTAAAGCTCAATATTTTTGCAAAAAGAAAATAAAATGCTCAAGTTAATAAACAAAAAAGCAGCAGTCACAACGCTAACACTAAAAGAAGAAGTAGAAGAAGCAGCAGTAACGTTGAATTGAAATCGATTGAACACAAATCAAAAACACATTGGAAAGAAAAATAAAAATACAAAAGTATATTCTGTATTTTATGTTTATAACGAGTGCGAACAAAATTGTTACATTGGACTATTCATGCATCCCTGTGGAATTGCTTTATAGTTGAATGTTAAGGCAGTTTTCCAATTGCTGTAACAAATTTTTAATAAGAAGTCAATGCCCATTTAACGAAAAAAAGGGAAGAAAAGTTTATAAAATAATTGGCTACAAAATTATTTCTATTTATTTATTAACTTCTAGTAGCGACAAAAGTTCATTCAAGCGTAATGCAGTCAGAGCAGGAAACAATAATTTTACACTAGTTTTTTCTTTAGAAGAATTTTATTCGAATTGAAAAAGGACCCTTGAATTGCAATTTGTTTAACTTCACAGACTTTGCTCTGCATTTCACGCTACAAATAATACCAGCTGTCGTCAAAATAACATTTTGAATATAACAAAACGACCTATAGACAACTCTAAACATAAAAAAAAATCTCTTTTTTTTTTAGAATGTAGGTAGTCGTCGTTACCAGCAACAAATATAATTGCAGAAAAGCAAAACATCTATATAAAGCATACGACCACCTACCTATTTTAATCCTCAGTCAACCAGTTCGTAATATAGCAAACAGAAATATTGTATCAATAGAAATAAAAAGAAACGAATAATAAAGGATATACAAGAAATTGGTATTAAAAAATCGTAGCAGCAACGATTGACTGACCGGACAAAGTAAAGTTAGAATTGGTCAATTGGATATAATGTGTAACACGAAGAAAATATTTTTCAATAAAATTGGATACCATTTTGTAACCATAGAAAAAAGAAAATAAAATAATAATAATATAAGTGTTAAACTTTAGAAGAGAAATATAGTAAAGTAAAAGCACAGCATTATGTTTTCAATCAATTTAAATCAATATTTTAATACCGGTCGGTGACAGAAAGGTAAAAAATATGTTACACGAGTAACATTTCAATTTTAAAACTAAAGCAGCACACTCATTTCTTGTATCAAATAATGAAAATAATAATTCAAGGTAGTGCTAAAGACATGTAATAGGATACAAACATAACGGAAATCATGCATTTCTTGTTTTAACCACGAACTTTAATCGTATGAAATAAATTTGTTCATAAAGTTGCACAGTAAATAGAAGAACCGAAAAATAAACATATTACAAACATAACAAAACACTAATAGTTTATAAAGACTAAGCAGAAGCAGCCAAAAAATAAAAGAAAAATAAAGAAAACACTGTGTGTTTTATTTATTTGATGCTTTATAGCAATTCGTGTATTGTTAAGACTATAGGGATTTTTGTTTGGAAGTCAGTATATGTTCTTAGTTGAACCATAAAGATCTAACAAAATACAAACAAACAAAGAAACATATGAAACCAAAAAATAAATAAAAATAAAAACCATGCATCTCTTGGTATTTCATCATAAATTTTGCTCATTCACGTATATTAAAAACATGTAGCATGTTCGCATTAAGGAAAATTATGCTACTATAAACCATAAAAACCTTAAGTCATGTCAGTTTATTTGTAAATACAGCTGTGAATTGAGAAAACAATACTAATAATAATATTAATTAAATTAATTTTATAATAAAAAAATTAATTTTTTAAAAATGAGAAATTTCTATAATAAAAATCAATAAAAACATATCATGAATTTATAATTAATTAAAACAATTTCTTCCTTTAATTAAATAAAATCAGATGCTATGAAAAATTATATTAGTGCATATATTTAAATAGAAGTAATTTCGCTTTGTTTAATAAGAGACCTGATGTGTGTTAAGTATAATAATGCAAAAAAAAAAAAAAAACAAATAGAAGAAAAAATAAATAAATAAGTATGTACACAGAACAATAAAATGAAGCTACTACACTACTTTTGATAGTTAACAAACGTTTCATCGTGTTAACGTTACAAAATATATATATATATATATATATGTTGATATGCTATATATATACAAAACTAAACATATATAATAAAATGTTATATCAGGGTAATCATGACGTTGATGTGTCTACACAAGAGAGAAATAATGTTCATCAAATTACTTGCATAAAATTACATTTTATTATGTGTCACATGAGATGAGAAAAATTACATTTTATTTCTACAAAGATAGTTTTCTTTTTTCTAGTCATCACCTATTTACATTTTCCTTTGTTATAAATAAAAATAATGTCGGTTGTAAGTCTTTTTGCGATTATTATAATGCCATGAATATGGGAGCGTAATTTTCATTTCTTCATAACAAATATTATTAATTTATTAAAAAGTGGTAAAGTTCAATAAAACACTAAATTTAAACAAAATTTTGCAATACTTAAAAACTTTCTACAATCATGATTGGTTTTTTATTGTTAAGATATAAACATAATAAAACCCAATTGTAATGATAGTGATAGTTTGCATGTAATCAGTACTAACAACAAAATGCATCGACTATGCTATAAAAATATAGAACAGCAATGACAACTATAAAAGCAGAAAATTTTGTAGGAAAGAAAACGTACATACAATAAACATTATTATCAGCTATTATAATTTAAATATTTTATATATAACTTTATATCACCGAATAAGTTTTGAACATAATACCGAGTAGTTTTAAGGAATATAGACGTCACTATGCTTCGTTAGAGAAATATTAAACATTATCAAAAATATAGATACATTATTTAATTTGAACAAGTTCATAACAAAACACAATATAAACTATATGGCCTTTTTCCACTGCTTCGAATACCTTCGAAATGAGATTATACAAAAAATGCATGCAGTGGAGACGCCTAGTTTTTTACTAGATATAAAAAAAACAAAATATGAAAATTTCTCATTAAAAATAGTTTTGATTTATTCTTCATTTATATAAGTTAATTTTTGTATAAATATGAAAAGAAATTTATTTAGAATATTTATATATGTTAATATATGCAGATAAAGTCTCGAAATTGTTATATAAGACGCCTTATAAATGGTTTGGGAACAGCAAAACTGATATTATTTTCTCTTTTTCGTTTTTATTAATACTTGGAACAGACATACGCATTAAATTGAAGTCTTATAGAAATAATAAGCAAAAATTCATGCATCAGCAATAATAAAAATAAAATAAAGCTTATAAGAAAAATTACGATAATACTTGAGTCCATTCATAAACTGGTGATAAGACAAACATTTCGTCACCAGACGCCTATTCTGCATTAGGACAATACAGAAAATATTAATATTCCGGAAAGGATTCACAATTGTCATTTTATATTTCCATTCAAAAAAAAAAAAAAACTTTTATTCCATTTTGTAACTTTAATAAATTTAACTGAATAAACTGATGAAACAGACAAAACTTTAATGGCATAAAGTTGAAATGGATTCCGCTTTTAAAAACAATTTCAATTGTAAATCAAATTTTTTTTCCGAAAGTTTAAATATATATATATATATATTACTTAGTCAATTTGACTTTACGTGAATATATTTTTGAAATTATAAAATAATTGAAAGGTTCATATGTAAAGCTTTCCCATGAGCTTTAATAATGAGTGTTTATAATTTTTTTTTAAATATATTAAACATTTTTTTGTTTATACATTCACCTTTTGATTGATATTAGAATCGACGTACACTACCAAGATATTTATTTTATAATCAAATGAATTTTTAATGCAGCAAAAAGTACAAAACCACTACAGCCAACAGAATGAATTACAAAATATTTAAATATTCAATTAAATTTAATTGTGATTATATTTATTCAACAAGGAAAACGTTTCTTATATACGTAGTATCTATCTGATGACAATGCATTAGTTTTTTTCTATTTTCATTTTTATTTTTATTTTGTGCTGTTTGTAAATAAGCCTTATTTGAATACCAATTGATTTCTTTGCTTTGAATTGTTAAATAAAATAGAGTCCGCCAGCCAGCCAGCACGCCAAACAAAATTTAAATCCTCTACATAAAAAGCTTAGAAAAATAAAAGAAGTAAAAAAAAAACGAAAAGTGGAAATAATTAATTCCATTTCTTAAAAGCTTACAACTAAAGCTTTGTCATTAAATTTTTCCCATTTGTTTTATAAACTTTTTTTTTTTTTTTGTTTTATTCTATTTCTGAAACGTCATTGTTATCTCAATATTTATACACAAAATATTGCTGTGCATTAAATTGAATTGCTAATTTTATCTCTCTTTTTTTTCTGTTTTTTTTTTAATTACAAGAAATAAATATGAAATTAAATGAATGAAAACCACAAATCAATAAAATAGCCCATGAAACAGAAATATAGATAAATAGTTTTACATTGTATGCATAATTAAATTTCCAATAAATCTTTAACTGTGGATAGAATACACAAAATGAAATAAAATCAAATAAAAATGATTATTGCTTTTAAAATATTTTATTATAAAAACAATTATTTTGTGATTTTTTTTTTTTTTTGTAAAAATAAAACAGTTTTTATGAAATCAAAATTTAAAGTAAGGTATTGTATCACAGTTATAACAGTTTCATGAGAAACTAGTTAGCTTCAACATAAAACATTATTTGTTGTTATTACAATGTTAAATACAACGTTTTTGTGTCAGTTTCAAATATTTATATTTAAAATTACTATAATTACACAATAAATCTAGGAAATCAACGTTAAACCACAAAATACATAAATAGACCCAATAAAACGCATCAAATAAATATGCACAACCAAAAATTAAAAAAAAAACACAAAACCTTCCAGTATAATCTTTCACATCTGTACCAGTCTAGATTTTTTATTTTTATTTCATTATTTTTATGAGAATTTGTATATAATATTGCTGTGATCATGCATTAATGTCGATTGAACGTACCAATAAACATTTATTGCACTATTAATAAATATAAATAATCAGTTGTTAAACAAAAACAAACAATAACAATGGCATAATAAAAAATTCTACTCAATTAAATGTAAACAAAACAAAAATGCAATATATATATACGAAACAAGTACCAAAAAATATAGCTCACCCTTAAAAATAGCACAAAAAAAAAAATGCCAACAAACGGATGGAAAAAAAAAAGTTCATTCATAATGTATATCTGTTTGGTATTTTTATGATTCGTTTATAATGTGTTCTGTTTGGTTGTTTTCCTTCCTTTATATAAATATATATATATAAATAATATTAAAATATAAATTTTTAACTTTGCATAGTCAAGCTCAAGTATGTGTTTGAATAAATATTATTATTTGTAAAGAAAAGTTAGAGATAAAGAAGAAGTTAACAAAAAAAAAAAAAAAAAAAAAAATAAAGAAAAAAACGTAGTAAAAAAGCAAAGAGAAAGCTCAGTTAAAGTATATACAATATCATTAAAAAACAAAAGGTTTTTCATTCATTTTCCATTTCTTTTCTTAAATAACGTGTTGTTTGAATAAAAAACAAAAAAAAAAAATAAGTTACATTATCATATTATACGAGAGCACAAACACAGATGTGCATTAGTAAACATGACAAACGTATATGTAAAAGAAGTGCCCTTAACTGACAATAAAACAAATACATAATTTACATTTAATATTTTTTCTCTTTTTTATTTTTTTATTTTTTTTTAAATGTTAATAACAGAAAAAACATTATATAAAAAGGGAAAAAATTAAAACAAAACCATCGAAAGTAATGTTTAATGTTTATTGCATTAAACTTGTTTAGCATTCCGAACAACATCATCACATATTTTCTACAGAATTTTTTTATATATATTTTTTTTCGTATTTTTTTTTTTTTATTGTACATTTTGTCATGTGTTGTTTGTTTATTTTTTTTTTTATTCCGCTTGTGTGTGTTTATTTGTTATAAATAACAATAAATAAAAATATTTATTCATTAATTTGATCTACGCTTTATTTTATACATATTTAACATGGAAAACATACATAAACTACTCATGAAAAAAGGGTAAAATTAACATTTTTCAATGCTTCTTTTTTTTTTTTTTAATCATTTTTATATTAAAATTATTAATTTTGCATAATTATGGTAAATTATGTTATTGTTCAAATGAATTGTTTTAAAATTGAATTGTCTTGAATAATGCATTGAAACATCCTTTTACTTTGGTACAATTTATTTTAAAAAATTCGCCATGTGTTGTTCGTTTTTTATATTTTCTTTATGAATTGTTAAAAAGATTTTTACGCTGGAGTGATGACTTATTTTGATAAATTTTTATTTTTTTTTTATCAAAATAATAAAAACACACTTAAATCTAATAACATAATTAAGGAAAACAGCAAATAAAAATTGGCTGGAGCCATAAAGAATTCAATATTTTATTAATTAAGTAGTTATCAGCAATATAGAAACAATATTTGTGTCTTGTTGTTCTCTTTTTGTAATTAAGTAAAATATTTCAATTAAAAGCTTTGTGGTGTTTTTCGCCTTTTATAGAAGTATAATTCAAAAAGATAAAAAAAAAAAAGAAAATACAATAATGTGGCAAAGCATAAATGATCAACGTTAGACTGTGTTTTAAGAAGGGAAAATCTATTGTAAAGAAACTTAAGAAAGAAAAAATGAATAGAAGATATATGTATAAGTTAGTACTGCGTAGCTTCCGTACATTGAACCACCTTCCATTACATTAAGCTCAACGCTGTTTCTTTTCCATTTTATCAACTTTTCTTTTATGCATGCTTCTGCAATGCTTTTTTCGTTACCTCTCAGCTTAAATAATCATTTTTTGTTTTTATTTTGCTGTTTACCTTACCGCAAGTTTAATTCTTATTATTATTTTTTTTCTTGTTTTGTATCGTTGTCTTATCTGTAGTAGCATAAAAAGCTGACAAAAACTTAACGAAAATGTATAGTTTTATTCACGAATGAGAATAATCAACGACCTATAAAAACGTTTGTGCTAATTTTATGTTGTTTTTTTTTTACATTTTTTTATAGTTCTTCCCTACATTTATTTATGCTTTTATTTAACAAAACACCAAACAATAAAATATTGTAGCAACATTTATATAATTAAAAATAGAGTGGGATGGTGAGAATGGGTGCAAGCAACATATATAGCCACCTTTCGGTGTAAAATACTAAAGAACTTTAGAGAAAATTATATATTTTAAAAAAATGTAGCAAAACGATTTTAACCTACTCTCCATGATCCATTGTCTGTAATTATAGTAAATTGCAAAAAACTGCAATTTCCAGAATACAAAATCATGTAAATTTTATTCAAATAAAGTTACAAAAAAAAAAAAAAATTAAAATGCTTTAGAAAAAAAAGTCATTTAGTTTAATTGAATTTTTTTTTTGTTAACTTTTGATCTTATTCTTTCATTAGGTTGGATTTAATTTAATTTGCTTTCATTATTTTTATTCTGCTTCAATTAGGTAATAATAATTTAATCAATAATTAACAGATGGAGGAAAATTGTAACACGTTGATTTTTGTTAACAGTTTCTGCTGTGCGAGGATGTGTTGCTAGCAAAAAAAATAAAAAAAATCAAAAAATCAATAAATAAGTTATTGAAATAAATTTTTCTTATTATAGCGAACGATGAATAAATTAGTTTATAATTTTTTTTAATACGTATCACCGCAACACGTAATTATCTTGTTAATTTGTTTATTGTTTAGACAATTTTCTTTTATAATTTTTATCATCAAGCGTATTATGCTACCACATTGACACCACATACCATAATTTTCCTGAAGATTTTCCCCCTTTTTCTTCATTGAATTTCTCTTTGTTCAAAATTATACGATAATTAATAATTTTTAGTATTTTATTTTTAAAAATTTTTCATACATACGGGTGTAAATTATATTAAAAATAAAAACAAGTAAAAAATGTAAAGCATAGACGATAATAAATGTTGTACGAAATTAACTTTGTGGTACAATTTTACTTCGTGTGATTTATTTTCACAAAATAGAAACAGTTACTACGATATACATTTTATTTACACTAAATTTAACAGTTTATATTATTTAAATATGTAAGGTGTAAATGTGAACGTAAATGAGCAAGACTAATGTAGGTGGTTTTGAAGGTTTCACACATTAAGAATAAAAAAAATAAAAAAAAATTACTTTTTAAAATAGAAAAATCTAACAGTTTAAATTTAGTTGTGCAATTTCAGTTAAGACTGTTAACCACTGCATACCATTTTTATGTTAATTTCAATTTTTTTTTTTAATTACTTAATAAGAATTAAGTGATATGACTATTGCTTAATTTTTTTTTTTTTATAATGTTTCATTTAAAAAAATAAATTATAAGCACGATAATATTGCAAATGCAATTTAATAATTTCATTTTCTTTACAATTACATCACGAAACGAC
Organism: Ptychoptera albimana; assembly: GCA_961205885.1. Classification (NCBI taxonomy): domain Eukaryota; kingdom Metazoa; phylum Arthropoda; class Insecta; order Diptera; family Ptychopteridae; genus Ptychoptera; species Ptychoptera albimana. The sequence goes on along the minus strand of OY540805.1, from coordinate 6,737,886 downwards.
TATGCTTTTTATAATTAAAAACAAAAATAATTGCTGCTCGTCTATTTAGCCATAATTGGTATCGTGTATAATGATGCAATGTTGGAGGGAAATAATCACAAATACAGTGAACATGCTGTACGCGATGGTAGTATTCATGAGTTAAATGTGTAAATGCACATTTTATTAAGGTAAACTGAGTGTAAGGTGTTTAGAGGTAGTTCTGCACGTGTTTTGATTTAAAAATAGCATCATGTCCTGTACACAGAAACTGATACAACCAACACACAAAAACTTACGATTGCAATCACAAGCCAAATGACAGACTAAAGAATAGGCGAGGTAAGACGTTAGTAAGTAAACTTTTCGGTACACATTTAACGATATAAATCGTTAAAAATATATAAACGAATATGAAAGTTCTATATGTTACTACTTTCTGTGGTTAAAACAAATGTTGTGGATAATGGGAGGCACTTCGCTTATGTTAAGCCCACTAGCCGACAAAAAAAATAAAGGTTAGAGGAAACGATGCATTTCTCACGAAATAAATTGATTCTAATAAACCAAACTAGTTGGGTCGGTTTTATGTAGCTGAAACATAAGTGAAAATAATAATAAAACATATAAACTAGCAACAACAATAACAAATATAACAAAATAAACGATGAAATTCTGTTCAACAAATTACAATTCGTGATTCCATTGAGAAAGAAAGAAATTTTTTTTTATTATATATCTTGTTTCCTAAATATATATTTTTATTTTCTATTATTATTATTAACTATATTACAAATATAGAATAATATGGGATAACATGTTCTATAAAAAAGAAGGGAAAAATATAATAAATAACAATTTTATATTAAAAATCAATTACACAAGCAACATCAAACACATTAAAAAAACAGAAAAATAGATTTTATTTAATGAAACAAATATAAAAAAACCCCTTATCAATTATACAATTTTAAATTAATTCCTGAATAATAAATTTAAAGACAATAATAATTATAATTATTATTATAAGATCAACAAAATTTATAAATTATTCATTTTACTTGTATGTTTTCTATTTTCAAAATTATTAACAAAAGACAGTAATTATTATCTTAATAACTTTGAGTTTGTATTTCTCCTTGTTTTTATTACTGTTTTGCTGTTATTATTGCCATTTTCCGAGTGTAAATTTACTCAAGTTTCGCTTTTATACAAAAGTTAATTGTTGTTTTATTTAACAAAAACGGTCTAAGTTATTGCCAATTCCTTTTGTTGTCTTTAAATAAAATAAAATAATTTTCGTAAAATACAAATATAACAATAATAGATGATGCTTAAAGGTTTGCACACTGGGAGGCAACAGCTTGTGACGGAACAAACAAACAAAATAAAATAATAAAAACGCGAATGAAAAATAAATAAATGTTGTAATGATGTTTGGGTATGAAACGGTAGCGAAATAAACAACTGTGTATCTATATTATATAAGCATTTATTACATAATATATCTATATATATATATACAAGAATTTAAGAAGAAAAAAAAAGTAAATTTCTTTAGAAAATACTAAGCAAGGAAGCATAACACGTTATTCACGCATCGTTAATGTGTTGTTGTGGTTTTGTAATTTACGGTCCATTTCATAATTTTTACTTTCATTTCTTTCATTATTATTGCTTCTTCGACAATACAACGTTTATATGTATAACATAAGGGGAATTTTTTTTTTTTTAACGATTATTAAACTGTTTCTTAGTATATTTCAATGAATGAAATCAAATGTTCTTTGACCAAATTAAATAAACAAAACCGAGAAGGAAAAACGTAGAGAAGAAATTCCTTTATCATTTTCCCATTAAGGTCAATGTATTTTGACTGCTTTATATATATATTTTTTCCATAATCATATATAATTGAAAAGCTTTTTCACTAGTTTTTTTTTTTGTAAATAACGGGAAAAGAAAAAACCAAATCCTCAATTGGGAAAAGATTTGTTTGGTTGTAATTTTGCTATTCCTTAGCTTCTTCAGAAACAATACACAGTGCGCAGAAATGTTTAAACCTTTTTTTATATTTAGAAGGCAAATGAAAATAAACAAAGAAGAAAAAATTAATAAATTTAGCATAGAAATTTAAAGATAAAGAAAAAAAAAATAACCAAGTAAAACAGCATACAATCATGAATAAGGTAATACAATCTACAGTAAAATTATAGAAAAGGAATTGTTTTGATAAGAATTTGCTTAGATAAAAAAGAAAATTCCAAAAAAAAAGAAAAGTAAAAGAAACGATGAAAAATAAATAAAGAAGTAAACTATGTACATTTTTCCTGAAATCTACAAAAGATAAGTAAACGAAGTTTTACCATACCATGTACATGTGGTATATGTATATGTTTCATTAAACTTTTTTCTACCTTTTTTGCACTAGAATTTCTTTTTGGTTTAACGAAAAATTACACAAAAACTCATAAATACTTTCATTTTAAATCGGCTTCTTTATAAATTCTCTATGTCTCCCACATTTTTCCCTTATAGACAGCAAAGAAGAAAAAAAAAGTATTAGTTTACTAAAAATTATTTGGTGTAACTTGAATACCAATAGTGTGTTAAGTGTAAGATTTATAGAAAAAGGCTCATTTAACTAATTGAGTAATGTTCAAGGGAATATGATCGGTGACGATGATTTGTTTTTATACACTTTATAGTTTTTAACACTTAACATAAGTTTGATTTATGTAAATAATTATTTAATCGTTTCTAAATGCATAAAGAAATACGTTATGCAGGGAATATGTACTTCCCAGTAATTACCATTTTTTATTAAAAAATATGAGAATTGCATTAACAAAATAAAAAAAAAAAAAAAATCTCAATAAAAATAAAAACCGCACGGCAAGCATCTTGAAAAAGCTAAGCGATAAAAGAAAGCCAATAAATCATAAAAAATCATTAAAAACAAACTTAAAAAAGTTTCGGTTTTGTCCCCTTTTTCTTTTTTGTATGTCAGAAAATTGTGTGAAAAAAAAACAAAATAGTGCAAAAAGGATACGGAAAAAGTTACAAACAACAAACCACCTATTAGCATCTCTAGAGTAATATTTGATTTGCATACTGAAGATAGAAATCTTATTAATGCGTTTTTTTTTCTCAACTTAACTTAAACTAAGCTAGTTACTTTTTACTTTACTTTGTTGCCTTTTTATGGTTTTTTATCGTTTTGAGTGCTTTTCTTAACTATCGTTGGTGTTTTTTGATTATTGTTGTATTTTTCTTAAAAAATAAAATAAAAAAAAAAAAAATTGCATAATAATCCCGAGTGGGTGTAAGTGGATATCATAAAAATTAACATTAACATTATAGCTGATTCCATTATGCATTTTAATATATATTTTTAGTTTTACACTTTCCTAGAAAACATTTTCATACAATCTTACAGTTTTATTTATTTATATAAATTTTTGTTTTTTATTATTATTATTATTTGTTGTACGCGAAATAGGAGCAAAAAGATTACCATGTTGTAATATTAATAAAAATTCGTAATAATAATAACAGGAAATTGTAAAAAAAAATTAAATCGAAATCATTGCATTATCGAACTTGTGCTCCAAACCCATTCTGTCTTGTCTGATCGTACAGGAATAGAATAAAGTGATGATAATAAGAAAAGCAAATGACGTTTTTTTTTTAAGATTTGAAGCATTCAAAAATATTTTCATATTCTGAAAATTATTGCAACGAGAAATAAAATAAAAAAGTAACAAAAGCGATTATTGCATTTCTATTCTTTACAATTTTCCTTATTCCTAGCTATTAAATTCAATTCAACTTGATACATCATCTGGTTAAACATATAAAGATAACAAATAATAATAATAATAATAAAAATAATAAAAAGTTTTTTCAAAGATGAAAAGCGAAAAACTGCAAAAATATTTAAAAAAAGAGCATAGTAGAGTGCAAATCTGTAGTTATTACTGTTTGTCGATTTCAATTTCAATTGAATTATTGTGGGCATGTTGCAAGTAATAAAGAGAAAAATATCAAAAAAAAATTACTTTTGTTAAATACACTTCTTTTCGTTTTCTTTTTTTCTTTCGTTCTTCCTTTTTTATATAGTTTTTCCTGTTCTTTTAAGAAATATATTTCTTTTTGTAGTTTTTTAGTTATAAGAAAATTGATAACAAAATACGATAAATCAATTCAACTTGAAAGTTTCTATAAAATCGACTAAAAATTCAGTCAACTCTACTTACTACAAAACACTTTAATAAATACAAGTTTCGATTCAATGAAAATTGAAAGAAAAATAATAAATATTTTTGTTAGGATTATATCAGGCGAAAGTGCAGACAGAACTTTAAATAACGTCAAAAATGTTCTTCTAGTTTTTACTACTTATCGATTTTCTAATATAGCAGGAACTATTTAATGATTTAAATAACTTTAATTGTTGAAAATGTTAAGAAATAATAGGTTTTCCTGTTTTTCAATGTTTTTCTTTCTCCTATTTTTTTTTTTTTTTTAATTAATTTCGTTTTTGTTGCTGTTAGGTTGCTAGATAAACACAACCGAATCATGTACAGTTCTGGTTAACAAGAAGAAAGGACTAATTGACTAACAATACATCAATAAATTAAGGATTGAATCATGGTGCTTGGATTTATATTTAAGTAAAGCAAAGCAGACGATGGTGAAGCAAACCATTGTAAGTTGTTCTTGGTTAGATTTTGCGGTTGAAAATTATTACAACAGATGCAATTTCGGTTTTGCTTTGTTTATTTTATTTTTTATACTGTCTGTTAGTTTATAAAATATTGAATCCATTAAAATAATTTAACAATACATCTATATATCTATCTTAACATATAAGATAGATATAAGACTATCCGTTATATATATGTATAATGCAAAATAGTGCAATAGGTATATCTTAATGCAATAATTAGACATGCTTATCACTGCGGTATTTTTGCATATAAATGATTATAAATCGTATTGTATTGGTTTAAATAGGTAAATATTTATTGTTTATATTATACAGAAATTAGTGTTATTTTCAGAGGCCAAAATTGATATGGTAATGGAATTAATGCCACTTAAGTATTAAACATTATTATGGCATCAATTCAATTGCAAACATTATGTTACTGTTTCCCAACATTATAATTAAGACACTCATTAAGGTGTTAAGCAAAGAAGATTATAGAAATTATATGATTAATGAATCTTTTCTTACTTCAACTATTCTCCTCTCATTTGTTTTGTTTAATTATATTTAAGTTCGAAAAGCACGAAAACATATAAAGTTTTATTAAAGACGCGTAGACATAGCATTACAAAAACTTTGCTCCAGTTATACGAACTACGAAATACTAACAAATATTTTTGTACGTTTTTTATTTGTTGATAGAACATAGTTTGTTACAGTTATGTTTGTACCAAAAGTTGTAATAAAACAAAAAAGAAAAAAAAATTAAAACTAGAAAAGTATATCAAAATCTATAAATGTATTCTCTACAGCAATTATCAAATGCATGGTAGAAGCAGCAGCAGCTATGTCTTTAGCCAACAACAACAACAACAACAACAACAACAACGAAACTAAGTACTTTTCTAACATCTTCTTCTATTAAAAGTTAATCTGGGTAACTCTTGTTCGTGCAACATTAAAATATCAAATTAGATTAAGCTTTATGTTTTATGCTTAATGTTTTTTAACCTTTTATAACAACGATATGTTAGAAACATGCATGCAATTTGTTATAAGGAAAAAGGTATTATAATTAATTTTAACATGTAGTTTCAACTATTATTAATTAATTAATAATGTTTTTTTTCTATTGTACGTTGAAGAAATACAGAAACTTTAATTAAATAACAAACAAACAAAAAAAACGGATGCTTTAAATTAGATTGGAACAAAGAAAAGAATTATTCAAAAAACATAAACCAAAGAAAATAAATTCGATAATTCTGTAAAGTAGGATTCAAATGCTATTGACACATTTTGGAATCCTTAAATATACGAATAGAATAATTAATTTCTAGTTTTGGACCCAGTTTACGACAAAAAAATGTTTTTTTTTTTTATTTTTTATATTTCTTAATAAGTCATTTTCTATTATCTATGCCAACAACACCAGGAAAAACCTGTTTTAATTATAAATTATAGTTTAGTTTCATTATTGTAAAACTTTATCGCACTTTAATTTTAAAAAAATGTTCCCAAGTGACGGGTTTGTATTATAAAATAGCAATGTCTCACCACTACGTTTTAATCAGGCATAATTGGTTTTCTTTTTTTATGTGTTAACATAGCCAAAAACTAAAACCAGGTAGCAAAAACGTACACATTTACCATAAGGAACTTAACCAAAAGAAAAAAAACATTTTGACACTGGCTCAAAAAAAAAATTTTTTTTTAAAAGTTTTACGGAATGAATTAATGTATTAAATTTATCGGTGTCGTATTTCTTCTTCTTTTTTTGTATATCTTTAAGCGTCTCATTTTAATTGAATGGCTTATCAAGTTTAATGCTCTTTATTAGAAGACTTTTTTTTAACATTGTACCATGTATTTTGTTTGTATACAAATATAAAGTTATCTTGACTAGTTTTCATTTGATTTTTTAAAAACAATTTATTTAATAAATTAAAAAAAAAAAATGTTAAAATTAAAATCTACTTACTTACGGTAAGTTAGATATTTGTCTTGTGAAATCTCATTTAATCTGGAGTGAAAATAAAAATAAAAAGAAAAACTCTACAGTTTAGCAGAAAATAAATATAATGACAGAAGCATTGCAAAAAATTTCAGCTAGAGAAACACAATACATCCCATTCAAAATAAGAGCATTTAACGCTTCTTTCACTTTAAATATCCATTTGACTTGTCTCATGGTTTGTTTTAATGCTTATAATAATATTAAAAAAAAAAGGAAAATAATAATAAAATAATTGCATTTTTCAAACTGTCACAAAATGTTTTATTAAAAGTTTTTTGTCTGCGTTTTTATTTTTTCTTATTTTTATTTTCAAATGTAATTAAAAACAAGAATTTTTATATACAAACGCTTTATTTGCATATGATTTTTATGATGTTGCCGTTCTTTATTATTATCATTATTATTATTTCATATTGAGGTGTAAAAAAATTAAGTAAATTTAACAATACATAAGAATTGAGTAAAACATGGATATTTACTTTACTTCTTTGGGTAATATTTTCATTGTAAGAGTGAATGTAAAATGTAGAATGAAAAGGTATCAATTTCAATCAAATGTGACAGTTTCAGGGAAACATAAAAATAAAAGATATTTGATGTAATTTAAAGTTAAGTTAGGGAAATTTATCATATTTAACGTAAATGTCACTTCTGTGTCGTTGTAACATTAATGATGCGTTACTATAACGCATTGCTACTTAAGGGTTTCCATTCAATGGTATACTTTTATAAAAGTTTACTTTTCCCAGAGTACTAAGGAGTTAGTTGTAAAGAGCAAAATTATTATTTATTTCATAAATTTCACCTTTTTTCATTAAATCACACATAAACGTCATCGCTTTAAAGAAGGTAAACTTAACGATTTTTATTTATTTATTGTTACTGTTGAGCGTATTATCTTGACTTCATTAGTATAAAGACAGTGTTCTCAGTTACATCACGGAAATGATTTTTTATGAACTCGCATCATGAAATAAAATTCAATTAATTAATTGCATCGCGAACTACGCAAAATATAATAACGTTAAAAACACCAAAGAATAATGTGCTTTGTGCTACTGACACTTCAGTATTCCCACTGATATGCTTTTTTCTTTACTTAAAACATTAATTTTACAATTCAATAAATACTAATTTTAAATATGTAATTAAATTATATTTTTCTTTGTATGGTTTATTTCATTTTTCAACTAAAGTTTGTAATTGAGTGAAGTTAACGATATACAGCTATCAATGGTTGTTAAATATTTGTTCTGTATTGAAATTAAATTTTTTTTTTCTTTTTTGAAATGCTTTCATTCAATCAATATTTGTATTATTAGTTGCTACTTTCAGTTTACCTGGATTTGTATATAGATTTTATTTTTTCTATAACAAATGATAATTAATGGTGTCTGTGTGCCACAAGTCTCGTCTAATTGATTAATGAATTTTTGAATGCTATTGTATGTTGTGTAAACCATGTAACGAACTATCAAAACTCATGAATTTTTAATAACCTTTTACTACTTTTACTTAACCTAAACACAGTGCATCATTTGTACGAAACTATCTATATACAAGATCTTTAGTTAAACACTGGCTGGTACGTAGATAATATTTGGAAAAAGGATTAAAGGTAAATGGAATTAAAGTAAAAAATAAACGATCAAAATTGTTTTTTAATGTTGCTTCACCATTTTTATTTATTTGATTTATATATATATTTATATTTTTATTTATATTTATTTACTTTATTTTATTTATATTTATATAATAATATAATTTTACATAGCATGGCCATTACTGTGGTGGTAGAAATCATTTTTTTTTTTATATATCAACAAACAAATAAATAATTCTTCGCCCTTTTTAAAAGACTTTTTCATAATTTATGCTCATTGTATCATTGATGATAAGTTTTTTTTTTAAAATGTTTTTCATTAATAAATTTTTCTTCTTTTGCTCTTTCTAAAAGAGCTTAAAGTCGTTTATTTTTTTTTTTGTTCTCTACACATAATTGTTTTTTATTTTTGTTAATTTTTAAAATATTTTTTTTTTTTTGACAACCACAGCCTATACTTTTTATATAATTTTTTTTTTTTTTTAATTCATCTTGTGATTTTTTTTTTTTTTTTTTTTGTAACTTAAGTCTAGATTTTTCTTCTTTTTTTATTTTTTTTTCATTCACTTTTTTAACAATATTTTTTTTTATTTTACTTTATTTACTTGGTTTGTGTGCTGCTACATCTATAATGTGCAAGTTTTTATATAATTATATTTATTTACTTTTATTAAATAATAATAATAATATTTTTTTTTTCATTTTTATATTCCTTTACAAACATATGTGTATATATATATATTTATATTTATATTCATATTTATATTTATATAGTTTTTATTTACTTTATTATTATTTTTTATTTATTTATGTATAATTAATTTATTTTATATATATTTTTGTTTTTTTTTTTTTTTATAATTTTTTTAATTTTTTTTTTTTTTTGTTTATCATCTAATAATTTTCATTCATAAATTTACTTCGTCTAGTTTTTATGTTTTTTTTTTTTTTGGTACGATTAATCTAATGTTTCTTCACTTTCAAATAAACAATTCTTCAAACATGACTAGTTCAGGGAGATTTACCAGAGAAACATAAAAGTTTTTAAATAAAATTCTTTCATAAGTTTAGAGACGAAAACTTTTACAGTTAACTTAAGAAACAGAAAATAAAAAAGAAACACATTTGCTTACTAATAACACAAAGCTTTACAATTTGTTTCACTGTGCTTTTTCAATCGAAAATCATAAAAGTTCAGATGAAAAATTATCATTAACAAAAAATAAGAACGGTAAAACCACTTTGCCCTCATCAACTGTCGAAAAAATCACTTTTCTTATTATAATTTACTTTTTTTTTCTGTTTATAATATTTAATAAATTATTAATTATAATTTATGCTTAAAACTAGTGAAAACTGTATGCGAAATGAAACAAAAACAATTTTATTTTTTCAATGAAATATGTTTCATGTTTCACGTGCATAATGCGAAACATGAAACAATCAGTTTGTTTTTTGAAAAACATAAATAAAAAAGGAATTTTAACTAATGTTAACTTCATTTTGCATACAATTCCCAAACATAAATGGTAAAATATTCGTTTGTTTGTATTAATTTAATGTAACTTTATGTTTTTATATATATATTTATAAATATATATATATATATATATATTAATTTATTAAATTTAATTTTGCTTGTTTAATTGTTTTTGTATAAAATTTTTTTCTCTTACATTCACAATAACTAAGTTTTTTTTTTCTTCTTTGTTTTTAATTAATTTAATATTTTATTTAACTCATCAATTAATTATTTAATTAATAACTTACATATTGATTGACTACAAACTAATTTACATGGTTTTTTTTGTGGGCTGGAATTGGGTATAGAATATATTTTTTTTTTCCATTTATTTACCAAAAATTTTGATTTTTTTTTTCTTTTTATAAAAACGTCCTGATTTGTCTCACATTTTATCGCTGCATGTAGTTGGTGTGTGAATGTGTGTGTTTTCTTTTTATATTTTATATAAATGATTTAATTACTTCTTAATCGATTACAACACAAACAACAACAACAACAACAACAATAAAAACCGTATTTTCTATAATTATATTTAATGTCTATGTCCTTTAATTTAATTATTTTTTTCTTCTATTTAAAGTTAATTGACTGGACAAACATTAATAATTCTAAACTTTCTATTAAAAAAAAAAACTTCTCTTATTGATCACTTACTGATCGTCTGATCTTTTAAAAAAAATTATACATAACAAAATAAATAAAACAAAAACTAAACTCAATTCCTACCTTAGTTACTTCGTTGTTGATGTTTCAATTTTTCAGTTAACTACTGATGTTGCTTATGTCGTTTACGCCAACTCTTCTATGATAATTGATAATTGATTTACATTTATTAATAATTTCATAGTTCACGATGATAATGTTACTAATCTAGACGTTTTACGTTTTTGATTTTGTTCTTTTTTTTTTTTATACAAAATAAAAAACTAATAAAAATATTTTTTTGTTAATTGCAGCCCAAATACGAAGGTTGTTGTCTCTTTTTTGATCACAACCATATCGATTAATTTTTTATTTTTTTGTTTTTAAATTTTTTATTAATTATTAATAATTTAGTAAATATATATATCAATAATTAATTATTTTATTTTTATTTTTTTTTTTTTATTTTGCTTTTGCAACTATGCAACTACTTGTTGTTGTTCATCTTTTTGTTTTGTAAAATTATTTTATTTAAATTATTGATTTCATTTATAATTTGTTTGTTTTTTTTTTTTTCATTAATATATATAATTTTATTTTATGTGTATATGCTTATGTAAAATATTTTTATGTACAATATTTATTTAAGTTTTTTTTTTTATTATTTTTATAATATCGAAGATCTGTCACTTTTGGTGACGTTTTTTTTTACTAAAGAACGCTGATTTTGTTTACTAACTTCTCTCATTTTTTTTTTGTTTTTTTTTTTACAATAATTTATTTATTTATTTTGAAACATTAATAACATGTTAATTATAAATTTGATTATAAAACATAGTTTATGTTTAATTTGTCTACATTTTGATCATGTCATCGCTTTAATCAATTTTTTATTTAACTTTTAATAGCAACGCTACCTAACATATGGTCCTAAAGGCTCTGGCATTTTTTTTTGTTTTTTTTTTTTACTTTTTCTCTAATTTCATTATTAATTATTAAAACTGTCACGAATAAACTTTTGAAATAATAAATAATATTGATGCATTTTTCTTTTCCTTCCCTTATGTTTATCGTTAATAGACGGTATGATTTTAATTATATGATGATTTTGATTAATTTTTCGTTTTATTTAATAAATTGTGATAGTTTTTGCAATAAAATTAGTTTATTTATAGCCATTAACACTTTAACATTTTGATTAACGTTTCTCTTTACTAATACAAATTTTATTTTAATTATTATTATTTTTAATGCCAATTATTATTATTATTATTATTATTATTATTATTTTTATTAATTACGTTATTCTATTTATTATTTATGTGATTATTTATCAATATGACTTGTTAATGATTTTTAGTTTTTGTAAATTAATTTAATTGATTTATTAACTTTTTTTTTTACTCATTTATTCATCATATATTGACTAGATTAGTAATTGTATTCACTATTTTTTTTTATCCTTAAATCTAATCTATTTTGTTTATTATTTATTTTAATTTTAATTTATATTACTTAACTGGGTTTCTCTTAATCATTAAACTAGCATACATACGTATATTTTTCATATTTTTGTAATTTTTGTATTTTTATTTTTTTATAAATATGTTAATAGTTCTTTTCTTCTTTTTTTTCCTATTTAATGTATTTACATTATTTTAGTTCAATATATTTGTATAAAAAAAAAAGAAAAAAGTTTAATGTGCGTGCAGTTTGGTTTCTAACTTTGTTTTTCAACAATTATGATTAATAATGTTTTTTTTCTTTTTTTTTTCATTTACTATACGGTATTAAATATATATTTTTTAATATAATTAAGTAAAATAATGAATAAATAATTTGTCTGTCATTATATCGTCGTAGTTAATTAATATTATTTATTGCGTTTAAATTGCGTAGAAATTTTAAAAGCAATGACAGATTATCCCATGGGACGAATACCAATAATAGTTCGTAACAAATAAAGCATAACATATCAAAGCCAATTAATAGACTTGAGCATGGCGGTAACTTTTCACGAACAAAACAATAATTAAATAATAAAAAAAAACAAAAACATATTCCTTGTCAAACTTATTGAAATTGAAGATACGAAAGAATAAAACTAAAATTATCAAGAATAACAAAAACTGTCAAAATAAATAGTTACAAACGGAAAAATAAAATTGAAACACAAGAAATACTCTCATGGGACATTAACAGCGAAAATATGATTTTTTTCGTTTTTTTATGAGACAAGCATAACAATTTTTTTTGCGTAAAAGAAAAAATAATTCTATTGCAATTAAATGAAATTAAATTATAGAAAATCTTTTATACGTAAAGGCAATTTTGAACATTGATTTTTATGTTATTCCGGGGTGGTGTACGTGTGAGTTTTATTGTATTGGGTGTTAATGTGAACTGCAAATGTTACACAGAAAAAAAAAATAAATAAAAAAAAATTATATATTTTTTTCACTTTAAATTTGTGATTTTTTTATTATTTTCATTTTTAATAATAATATTGCTAGGGTGAAATCCCACCGACAATCAATAAAGCAAACATTTTTTTATTAAATAAATAATAATAATAATAATCATAAAAAAGCACCAACTACCTAATATATCATTGAACTTTTCATATATTATTTCAAACAGATTTTTATTATGTTTTGGACATAGATTATGGGTTATATATATATATATTTATATGCAAAAAATGAAAAAGGAAGAAACATTGATCGATAGCGTTACATGTCATTCGTTTTTATGCCTGTGTGTGGTTTTTTTTATGATTTTAACCGGAATATCTACAGGAAATGGCTAGTTTTTATATGTTCATAATTTCACGTTTAAAACAAATTATTTTTTTTTTATCAGTTGTTAATAAATGATTTCTCTGTTTCTCTTTGACTAGAAATTGACGCTTGTTTTTGATGATTTTTATCAATTATTTACATTTTAATTTATTTCTGTGTTATATTTCCAATTATACGATTTGTTTTTATTAATATACGTGTGTTTATATTCAGCTGGATAACTACTCTAAACGCTTTTCAATAGATTAGCAAATCAACATTCAATATTTTCCATGTTTTTTTTTTTTTTTTAATTAAAAAAAAAAGGAAAAACGTAATTAAATAGCCAAAGTGAATTAATTTAGAAAATAATGCAGCTTATAGTAAAATTATCATATTTAATGCATACCAAACTGTTATTTATGCAATTAATTGATGTTTTTGCTAATTATTTTAATTAAGTTTAATTGACATAATTTTATAAGAAATAATAATTTTGCAATAATTCTTCTTCTTCTCCTTTTTTCTCCTATATAGAATATTCAATGGCTTTGGCGTGCGATGAAAACGCATATTTTAAAACGCGTGATTGTAACGTAATGCAGTTTAGAATTTCCTTAACTATTTATGAATGAAACATTTATTACTTCTTTTTATTTAAAACAATAATTGTATAATTTGTATACTTTTTATTATTATAATTATATATTGCAGTTTTAATAAGTTAATTATTTTTCTTCACTATTTATTATTATTTTAATTATAATTATTATTATTTTTATTTTTATTATTATTTTATTAAATTGCTTTATTTATGATGTTTATCATTTAATTTCTATATTTTTTATTAACTTATTTCTCGTTTTTTTTTTCTTTTTTATTAGTAATATTATTTATTTATTTTTATTTATTTCCTTGGTGACAACAGAGTAAACTAATTTTTATTTGTTTATTAAAAAGCATTTTTATACGACCTTTTATTCACTTATCATTTTATGTATAAATTTTCTACTTTCATATGGCTGAATGTTTATATAAATATCTATCTATTAAGTATTATTATTATTATTATTATTAATATTATTAATATTATTATTATTTATTATTATTTATTTATTCATTCACTAATATTATCACTAAGTTTTTTTTATTTATTTTTAATTCTTATATGTTTATAATCCTATCTAAATGGTTTCCATCCTTAACATTTAATCTTATTATTACTAATTCAAATAAATTTTTTTTTTCATTTTTAATTTTTTTTTTTTTTTTTGTATTTTGTCTTAAAATTATTTTTACATCAATTCCACTAGTATTGAGTTTACAATTAGTATTATAATTTCCTTAAACAATTAACGTTATCATAATTTGAGTAATTTAACTAATTTGTTTGTAAAATTATAAATTATCAGAATTTCTTTGCGATGATTTTTTTTATTTCTTTGGAACAGAAATTTTATTTTGTTTAATTTGAATTTATAGATGTTGGTATGATTGATAGAAATAATTCGGGGCTAATTTTAGCAACAAAATATTAAAGTAATTTTTTTTCTTTTTAAATCGTTTGCTATTAACCCAGCCTGTGTCTGAACCTTCTTTAGCTACATTTAACTTGTATTTGATTTAAAGAATAATAAATAACTCATTTATAACTCAGAAAACGACTTAATTATCACTGCAGATAAATATAATAATAATAAAAAAAACCACACCTGTAATCTTATCCTAAAACACAGTAATTATTGGATGTAATTAACGTTACTCCCGTCAAGCCGCATATTAACTTATAAAAGCAAAGTCTCACTATCAGTATAATTATTAATTCGTCAAATAAATAAATAAATCAATTAAAACGTGAAATAACAGCAAAATCATTTCAATACTTCGTCGTTCTTAATTTAAAATTCTTCTCGTTTATCAATTAACAATTATCATCAAAGTCAACGTACTTGATACTTACCTATCTAAAAAAAAAGTTCTCTTCTTGCTAAATTTATTAAATTTTTCATTCGTTTCATCTTTTGTGTATCAAATATTTAATTTCTTGAAACATTGTCTTTGTTTTGTATACTAATTTTATTTATTTATTTTTTTTTTTTTTGTTCGCTTATTTTGTTTATTAATTTATATTTTTTAAGACTAGTTTTATTTTCTCTGTTTAATTACTTAATATTAGTTATATTTTTTTTATAATAATATTCATATAAATGTATGCATGTGTGTGTCTGACTGTCTTATTATATAATAATATCAATTAATTTTATTATAATTTGATTAATTTCTCCATTTTAATTATTTTTTATTTTATTTTATTTTTATATTTTATAATTAATTATTTAATACTATCAATATCCATATAATATTTTATTTTACCTAATTTAATGCTTTAGCTTTAAATTTTTGGTATTTAAACATACACAACCTACATACATATTTGCATGCATGAATTTTTATTCTTCTTGGTTTGTTTTTTATATATTTTTTTAATTTTTTTTTTTTTTTTTTTTTTTGTTTTCTTTTATTTGTATATTATTTTGGTTTATGGTTTTATTAATAATCATAATAAATAGCTAGCTACAAATTGTTTTTGTTTGTACAGTGCCACACCTTGATTTGTTTCATTTGAGAGGGGCACAGCCGCACAGTGGTGGTGGCCATCATGGAAGCTACACCAGCAAACTTGGGGCCAACCATTCATCTTCGGCTAACTGGAAATGCAAATTTATCATAATATTTGTTTTGGGTTTTACTCTTAATTTTTTATTTTTTTATGTTTTATTTTTTTATTTTTTTTTTTATTATTATTTGAGTTAATTTAGCTTTCATAGTTATCTGTTGTTTGTTGTTGTTTTATGTTGTTGTTTATATATTTATACTTATTATTATTAATTAACTAAAATAAAACAACAAGAAACCATACAAACACACAAAAAAAAAAAAAAAAAATTATTTAGTATTTTGATTTTGATTTTTTTAATTTTTATATATAAATTTTGATCAAATTTAATTAAAAAACAATAAAAAACAATTAAAAGTAATTAGTACAACGAGCAGAATAAAATAAAATTCAAATTTAATTTTAAAAAATAAATATAATATTCAAATGTGATGACATAGAAATGAATGATATATGAGTTTTTTTTTAATCTATAAAGTGTGAGGTTGTGCTAATTAAATTTAAAAAAATTAACAATTATAAAATAATAATAAAGGTTAAAATTCAATCATCAGATGCAAATAAATAATTTTCTTAATTATCGTATGAAAAATAAAAATTATCTGCTTCATTTGTAAATAAATACACAGATAACGATAGTGTAGCATAAATATTTTAAATTATATTACGGTTTGCAAGCTGTTTATTAATTAATAAAACGAAGATTAATAATTACGTAATGGCGTTTATTAATCGTTAATGTAAAAATAGAATTTTATTTTGTACTAATTTAACAAATATGTGTTATAATTTGTATTACTTAATAAAAAGAATAAAAAATAATAATAATGATAGATAGTGCCAGGTGCAATTAATAATATTTGTGTAAAATTATTATTTATCCCAAAATATAAATAAATCTTTGTCGTGTTTCTGTTATTGATGGCGTTTGACTGATTTAATGTTGCTTAATGCTAATAAATTTTTATTATGGATTATTTATAATATTGATAATATAGTTAAATGTGTTATTATTTTGACAGTTTAATGTTGCATAACAGCACATCATTTACTTCTTTTTTTACACAACATAATTTTAAATTATTTTAATTATAGCAATTTTCCTTTAAACCAATATTTACTTAACCTAAATTAAATATGACTTTTGCGATTAAATTATTAATAATTATTATATAAATATTTTTTTTTTTATGTTATTTATAATACATTTAACATAAATTGCTTAGTATGTATATTATGCAATGCAACTGTTCCGATGCACCATTTCATTTAGTCATATTTAAATATATAAAAAAAAACTGTTTTTTGTATAAAAACGCATGCAAATGGTAAATGAAAAATTTTTTAATAATAAAGTGAATGAAATTTTGAATATGCAAACATTTGAATATAAGATTTTTTTTTTTAATTAATTTCTTGGTTCATTTTGTATCAATTTTTTAATTTAAAAATATCAAAAAAGAGAGATAAAAATGAAGAATTTACATTGAATTCTCATGCTAATAACTCACAAGAGGTTGTACCTGTGGGCTCACCTGAAATTGCTGCATCGGATATGCAACTACACCGGCAGTTTGAGGCAAAGTGCCACCAACCCCTTGTGCAATTTGTTGTGCTGCAGCTGGAATTTGAGCTTGAGTTGGTACGCCCTGCCATGCACCGGGAATTTGCATTCCCATTCTGTGAAATATAGAAATAGAATAAATGAAATAATTAATACAAATAAATAGTCAATGTTCCTGGAACTAAAAAAAAAATGAATTTGAATGTATATATCCAAAAACATGACTAGGTTTGATTAAAATATGGAAATTAAAGATGGTTTTGTTATTTTGATAAATACAATTATGTAGAATTATTCTTACCCCATGTAACCCTGTTGGTATCCAGCAAATTGGCCATAAGCGTATCCTTGCATTCCCTGCAAAAATTGCCCCTGGATGGGCGCCGTTGGTGCTGGCGCTGCCGGATATGATGGTGCTGGAGGATACCAATAACCAGCTACTTGTTGCCCATAAGCTGTGCCGAATGGAAAACCTGCTTGGCTTAAAGCCTGGTTTGCAATTGATGGTGCATTATTTGGATCACCACTCTCCTTGCCCCAAGAACACTTAACAGGCTGTGCATTAATTTCCGAATTATGTATTGCAACAATAGCATGTGTTGCAGCTTCCTTCGTTGAAAATCTAATCAAAACAAAAAAATGAACAAAAATGTTTAATCGAAATGCAAAATTGAAAATCAGAAAATTATAAACTTACCTAACAAAGGCGTATCCTTTGTCTTTAAAAACGCGAATTTCTTGTATGGTGCCAAATGGAGAAAATGTTTTCTGTAAAATTTCTTCGGTTAATGCGCCCGACAATGCACCATTAACACCGCCACAATAAACGGTACAATTGGTGGGACTACTTTGATTATATACTTCATCAAATGTTAACGGCTTTGAATTCACTGTAAATAAATCTAAAATTATTCGTGATACTTTATACAATTTCTATGAAACTTTCTTTTTATTTATATTTATAATAAATATGCTTTAATATACATATATGAATATATGTATATATATTTTTAAATTTATTTAAAAGAAATTTTTATTAATAAAATATATTTTTCCACAGACGAAGATTAATAATTAATAATAAGAGTTAATAAAAATTTCTACGAATTATAAAAATATCGATTAAACAAATAGAATAAGAAAATAACTAATTATGTAATATTTATAATAGTTTAAACAAAATTTGTATGCAGGGAATCAAATTCTTTTTCTTTTTTATTTTTTTTTTAAACGAAATTATTTTGTAAATGAAAAATAAGAAAATTGATGGAAAACAAAATTAAAGAAAATGTGATAAAAAAGGTGAAAAAATTCATCGACAATAAAAGAGATTCAGCGTACGCGGTTATTATTTTGCAGGGTTGGCAGATAAAATGTATTTTTGCTATATTTAATTAATTTAATTTGAGTCTGAAAAGAATATTCTTGTAACAACTAAAAATTAATGTGATATTGTTTTGATAAATTTCCCATTCATAGTAAAGAAGCTCTTAGTGTGAACACATATATCCGTTCTTGTTTTTAGAATAATAAAATTTATTAAACAGATTTTACGTTTCGGGGAAACGATTTTTACCATTAAAAACTAGCATTTAGCAATACTTGTATTCAAGGAATTATTATTTAAATTTAGGTTTACAATTACAGGTTGGTATCATCACCTTTTAAGCATATTAAGTTTATATTACGAGCAGAGTTTTTAAAAATGTATTACATTGTTTAAACGCAAAATATTTTAATCCTGTCAACTCTGATACTTTGCATAAATATGTTCTAACCGATTAAATCAGACTATGTATTATGAATATAAATTCACCGATATATCACAATCTCTTTAAGTAAATTTGATAACAATTAAAAATATATTAAAAGCTTGAATTAAAATACTTTTTCAAATGCTATTTACATCCTTGCAAAAAAAAAAAAAAATCAAAAAGTTTTCTTTATTCTGTGTAGTAACATGTTTTCGCAAGATAATAAGATAAGGTATCCATACTCATTCGCTAGATATGAAATAAAACCAGTTTAGCGAAATAAGTTTTTTTTTTTGTATGTATTAAGCATCTTAACTTTCACATTAGTCAAAAGTGAAAACATGTTTGGTGTTAAAAAAAAAAAACGGAAAAAAAAATTTTTTTAATCAAACAATAATTTTAAATAATCTTTTAACCACTTTCTACGATACACATTTTATTATAATTAATTAATTAATGTTAGTAAAACTATAAATCAAAAATAACAACAATGAGTATTCAAAAGATTTCCCACCCCATATGGTAATTGCTGGGACCATTTTATTAAGGCAACAGTTTTTATGCAATAAGAAACTTATTTCGGTTGTTCAGTGAATTTTTTTTAATTTTTCAAATGTTTAAAAAAAATAATTTTTCTAGCAATTTAAAGCAAAAGCATAAATTAATTATGTATCAGACGAAACTAAAGACGGAATTTAAATAATGAAATAAGTCATAAATCATGCGATAAAGTAAGCGAAAATAATAAACAAAATTAATCTACGATTTGCTCAATTTGCAAATATGGATTTAAAAATAAAAAAACTGATTAGTAAATTATTGAAAAGGATTTCAAAAATAAAATTAATAACAAATAGATTAATAATTAAGAAAAATATTTAGGAGATTTAAAAGTAAAAAAAAAAAAAAATAAGAATAAGAAGTAAAGAAAAGAGAGATAAAAAATAAAAGTAAATAAAAATTTTTAAGGAATTTGAAATGGTGTAACATGCACCATGACTTACATAAGCTCTGGCCGCATAGGTTGGCCTTAAAAAGGGGTTCGTTCAAGCAAAGCTACTGCAATAGGGGTGGGTTAACATTATTATTATTATTATTATTATTTGATCAATTTTGATAAATTTTGGTTAATTTTAATCAGTGTATTTAAACAATAAAATATTCGGCTAACATATTCTATTTATGACAAATTAACATTTATTTAAATTTATAATAATAGGTAATATGTTTCATAGAAAATAACATAAATTGGTTGACCCATGTCAAACATTTTTAGTACAGAAAACAAAAAAAAATTTAACAAATATATAAAGGAACGAAAAAATAAAAGAAATAAAAAAACAAAATATTATAGCAAAAAATAATAAATAAAAAAATTATAATAAAAAATAAATTTAATGGTTGACTTGTTACATATATTTCTCACCCTTAACTAACCATTCTTAAGGGTTATTATAGCATAAATTTACTCCTAATAAATTCAGTCAATTTATTATTATTTTTCCATGTATTTTCTCTCTATTTATTTGTATATTATTCTTCATATTTTAATAAAAGGATAACCAACAAACAAATAGAAGCAAAAAAAAAAAGAGTCAAATAACGCGTGAGTGTGTCACGGATTTTTATGATAAAGATTTGACCTTATTTAAAAAATAATAAAATAAATAGGCGACAATATAATGTATATATGCAATGATAAGGTTTAGGTTGTACTTGTAGCGGCTTTTTTTTTTTTTTGTACACAAGGGATATATAACTTTTTCTACCCTTTTATTATTAATGCCCGGTTGATTACAGCACCACTACTTTTTTTTTTTTTTTAATTTTGTTTTGTTTTGTTGCTATTTTATGGTCTGCATAGTAACCATTTTATCAATATTACACCGCATTTCATTTTACAGAATACAGAATTTTGTCGTGTTAGAAAATGTAATTAAATATTATCATACATTCATTTTAAATAGAATTTGTAGAATAATTCAGTTATCTTCAGTATAATTTGTCTGACTTTAATAAATAAATAAATAACATCTAGCAAGATGTTCAGAATACAAACCAATCAACCACACAAATAAAAAACAAATACAAAAAATTTAAACAAATCAACATGTTTCAGGTAGATCAAGAATTTTTGTCTCAAATGAATAAATAAATATCAAAAACACTTTGCCAATAAGTTTTGAATCTATTTTATCGTGCATTCGTCTCGCTTCTCGCTTTTGCAATATTTTCAAAAGAGTTGTTTATAGTTTCAACTTTTTCTTATTATTCACGATTGTCTTTTCTAATAATAGAAGACAAACATACATATAAAAAAAATTATGGAAACGAAATAACTTTTTCTTCTTTTTTTTTATATATATATATAATTTCGTTGTCGACTACGTTGTTATTAATGCTATTTGTTGGTTGTCTAGTTGAAAAATTTATAGCTTATACAACTTAAATTGGACTAGACATATTGAATATATTTCCCTATTCATTTGAAATTCTATTTCCGAAGATAAATTTAATACAAAAAACACAAAATTTATATATTTAAAAAAAATAAAAATACAAAACTGATAATCAAATCGAAAACAATTGTTTCATCTAAAATTTATCATTTATTTATTTATTTATTAATAATAATTATTCCGTTTATTTAATCACATAAAAACATAAAACCTATCACCAAACTGAATGATAAATTTTTGCATACAACCAAATTAGAAAAGCAACAAATGCTTATCTTTTATCTAAACAAATGCAAAAAAAAAAATTTTTTTATTCTTTCATAAAAATTTTATCATTTTTGCAAAAGGAAAACGTAACGATTTTTTTTTTTTTTTTAATTATTTACTGTCGCTTTTAATAATGATAATTAAAGACCACACAAATACAGTTAAAAAATCAAATTGATATAGAGATTAAAGAAACAATTATAATAATAGACGTAATACCGAAAAAGCAGACAGTAAAAATAAAAACGGAAAGCTATTTTACTAAATAGGAATTAAATAATAATAATATTATTATTATTATTATTATTATTATTATTATTATTATTATTATTATTATTATTATTATTATTAATATTATTATTAATACGTTTATAAACCATAGAATAAACAAGCACACATGTTTGTTAAATAAATAAAATGTAATTAAAAAAAAAATTGAAATTAACAAAAAAATATTATACGGTATGAGAGATACAAGAAGAAAAACTTTGCTGAATTAACGCTATATTCTATGATATAATATTTCATGTTTTTAATTCGAAAAAAAATACAGAAAAAATACATTAAATTATGGCGAAAATTATGTTGCATGCTTTTTTTTCATAATAAAATATAATAATTCTTTTTTTTTGGTTTAAAACCAACCCGATTTACCTCCCCGGCGAACATACAAAAATATTATTATAAACACGCCACGATTATATACTTTGTTGGTTTTTCATTCTTTTGTAGCTTGCGTGCTGTTTTTGCGTTTTTTTCTTTTTTTTTTATTCTTTTATCTCGCCGAATAACAAACTGTAAAAATAAAAAAATATAAATAAAAATTATATACATATTCACATAATGCTCGATTGTCGCGACAAAATATTGACCCCATATACTTTTAATTTAATTTATTAAATACGAAATATGGTGTTGTTTGTTCTTGGTTTTCAAATATAGTTTTTTTTTCTTTTTACTATTTTAAGTTATTGCATTTTTAATCATAATTGATGGCAAGATTATTTTTAGTTCTACCTTTTTCATATTATTTAATATAAATTATAAATTATGAAAAAAGTTTTTATTATATAAAATTGTTTTTAACTTACGTTCAGCTTTTGTTGCCGGTGGTTTTCTAGTTGCCCAATTTGTTCTGATTGATCTTGATCCTAACCATTGTCCATTCATTGCTCCTATCGCACTTTCAGCTTCCTGTAATTTATTTTATTGTTATTTATTTATCGTCAAACTATTTAGTTTTCAAATAATAATTTAATTATTGTGAAGAAAATGAATTTATACAGCATATAGAATGTTAAACGGGTTTATGATAACACAAAGTACTTTAGTAATTTAATTTATATTTGCTTCTTTAATTTAAGATTAGATTTAGTTTATATTAATTTAAATTTATTCATAGTAGATAAAATAAAAATTAGCAAATCAAATAAAGAGAGAAAAATTTCGCACACAAATGTTCAGCTCAACTCAACTCGACTTGAGTTTACTTTCTTTTTTCTCTTAATTTTAATATTTTTATTCTTTCCATTTCTCGTTTTTTTTACTTAAAATAAATGTGTTGTACGTGCGATATAAGTGAACTAACATCTTTATAAAAATTCACGTACGTACATAACTTTTCAATGTTTAAAACTTTAAAACCAGAAATCTACCCATAGTTTTCATTTATATCTAGGTTCTTCTATAAAGGAAGACACGAACAAATAAAAAGACAAAAAATATTTCTAAACGAAACGTTATCATTTGTGATCTAAAATTGACAATCTAACCAAACAGAATCAGATCAAAACATATAATATAACGAACTTTATTTGCTTATCCAACTATGTGACTGTAGACTGTTTTCCTGTTGTTATAATAAACACGGAAACTTTGAAAAATTTCTATCGAAAACAAAGTCAGCCAATTACAACGCGCCATTGAAATATAATCGAATTTATGCATTCTGATTGGTTCGGATTTAATTTATTTTCTCTTTGCTTAACTGAAAATTCGTTTTAATATACAAAAAAAAAAACAACAAATTTTTAGACACTTTGCTAATAAAGATAGCCCGGTTTGTTGCCACAGACACAATTTTCCCCCAAAATTGACATTCACCAAAAATTTTAAACATTTATTTTCTCATTTAATTTTTTTATTTTTTTTCATCGTTTCTTTTTTGATCAGACAAATGTACTTTACTTATTTACAAAAATAAGATGTTGGTTAAAGATAACGATTTTTTTTCCTTCACAGTGAAAAGAGTATTTATTTATTTTGGCACATAAATATCTTTATGCATATGTAGTTATTCATAAATAATAAATAAATATTATATAAAAAAAAAAGAAAAGAAATGAAGGAGGGAAATTTATATATTTGTAAATATCTAATATAGGAAAACGGGTAGAAGAAAAAATAAAACAAAATTTGGTTAAAAGTTACCCATGTTGCGACAACATTGCTAAAATAGGTTCTTGAATCAACATCAATTGCTGTAATATTCATGAATTGACAACATGAGACATCTTATGTATACATCATTATGTCATTTCGTATATTTCTCATCTCTCTCATCTTTTACTTTTCTTTTCTATTTTTTTTCCTATTTATTTTTCTTATTCGTCTTTTGGTCGTTTTTCTATTTTTCATCTAACAATCTTTTAAACATATGATGATAGAGCTTCTTTTTTTCTGTTTTTCTGTTTTTTTTTCTTTCTTTTTCTAAAAAGTATAATAAATAAACATTGTTGGGGTTGAATATTCGTTATCATAAAAACATTGACTCTTCTTTAACAATCATATAAATGACAAGATAACGTTAGACGATACACATTAATGTTAACAACGACATTAACGTTTTAATAATTTATATAATGATGATGTATCAACAATATTTACATAATTTCAAATAAGATAATAATAATAAATAAATATTTAAATGTTTATTCTAGTTTCTTTGTATTCAAATTGAAATTATTGAGAAAGCTTTTACATAAATAATGATATTTGTTGTAACATTGGTATAACTAGAAGAACAACGATAGATTGTCAATATTTTTTTTATAAATTCGTCTTATAATTTATAATTTATATTATACACATTTTAGTCTCTCCCATTTTTCAATATGATTCATTTCATATTTATACTTAATTATTATTGCTTCGTACGATTGAAATTTCAATTTCTTATATTGGTTTCATTAACTTAATAAAAATTAAAAATCTGAGTGAAAATAAATAATGAAAATTATTTAATAGAACCAACCACCTTTAAAATAATATTCATATATATGTATATTTGTATAACATAACAAATGTTCATGTTTGTTTATTGAGAGTATTTTTCACTTTATTTAATTCATTCTATACACGTATTTACTGGTCACTTGGGGGTTGATAATCGAGGCGTGAAATATACTTATACATATACTACATATGTACTTTATTAACGTATATGTATTTACTAATATATTTCATATCATCTACAAAATAAAAAAAAACTAATATAAGCTCAACTAAAATAAAATAAAATAAATTATTATATGCTGAGCTAAACTAAAATTTTGTTTGTTTCATGAAATATTATTTTAAAAATAAAAATATTTTGCGTCTTTTTTTTTTTTTTTTTTATATTGTTTTTTTTTTTTTTTTTTTTTGGTTAGAGCAACATAGTCAGTTCAGTTTATATACAAACACTTTGCATTTATTTAACATAAATGAATGTACGTATAACATACTATAATATACTTTACTTCACTATACACCACATCCTTTAGTGGTTTATAAAATTTAGAACATTGGATGTTTACTACATTTAGCTATTGTCTAATGGTAATTTTAATTATCACGCTGTTCTTGTTGAATTTGTTACTATTTTTACCATACATACCTTTCTTTCGTCTGCTGTTTTTTGTTATTTATTAAACTTTCTTTTATTTATTCAAATATTTATATTAAAACAAAGTGTAACTAACTATTCACCGTTGTTCAGCACACAAACAAAATGGTCATTTAAGTTTCTTTTTCTCTTTTTCTGTTAATTTTTATTATAGAAAGATAACACATATGTATTTCCGTCGTATTTTTTTATGGTTTCACATTTTGGGGATGTTTTTAATGTTATATACATCAGAAATTTGTATCGGTTTTGTTATAATGATAATCATAAAAATAATTATATTCATAATAATTGTACGAAATAAGGGAGGATTTTTGATGTTAAACACAAAATTGTGTAACAAAAACATATACGCAAAATAAAAGACAAAAAAAAATCGTATGAATATAATACACGCGATAAGAATTAAACAGTCTTTTTAGTCGTTGTTACTTTGCATCGTTTTTTTATTATTAAATATTTTTACTTTGGAAATAGATTGTTTGCTACATAAAAACATAAAACATAATAAATCTACATAATTATTAATAACAACAAAAGTATACCACTCCACCTCTATGCATATGATAAAACCGCACAGTCATTTCGTTAACGTGAAAATTAACGTGAACGGTGACTGTAATATGGCGTTATTGTACAGAAAATGTTGTTTTTATTTAATTTAATATTATTATTTTATATAGTTTCTATGAAAACAAACACGTAACGAGCATATGTGTATAATCGGTTGTTTGTTATAATTTAATTAACTAATTTAAAACAACTTTACTTCACTTGTCAAGTGGAAAAAAAGAAACAACCTTAACCAAAAAAAAAAAAATTAAATTATATGTAATAAATAAATAAGCAAATGAACTAAATAAAAGATACAAGTATATTAGAAGGATGTGAATACTTCTGCGTATACGGTATAATGATTAATCAGTGTCGACCTAAATCTAAAATTAAACACGCGCCTTCTCATATTTATTTAAATAATTTAGCAATGAGAACAGCTAATAGCAAATGCGACAACAAAATGACCAAAAAGTAAATAAATGTGCGTTTAATGTTTATTAATATGACAGACAGACTCGCAGATGAATAAATAGCTCAGGTGTAAGTGACACACCTTGTATTTTCCCATTTTATAGAAACTCATTACATTACGGCACATTACATAACTTAACTTTACTCACATTATAAATTTTCTACACGATTAACTAACAATGATATGAGAATTATTGTTGTATTTACTAAGAAAAATTATATAATCCATTATTCATATTGAATTACCCAAAAAAAAAAATAAAAAATTAAATAAATATAAAGAAAGAAAGAAAGAAAAAAATAGATAAACATATTTTTATAGCACATTATATAATCTGACAATTTCAACGCAATTTATTTACTTATAATTTTTATTTATTTTATTTTATTATTTTTTTTTTTTCATGTTAAAGCATAACATAAATAATAACAGAGATAAAATTTATTAAGATTTATTAGCATACAGCATGTATTCTGTAATATATGAATTTACATAAGTTGACAAATCAGAGATAGGCTTAAAATGAGGTTAAATTTGTAATTAATTAAATAATTATTAAACTATTAATTAACCAACACTAACAGTTAAAAGCACCTAATGCCAAAATCAGTTTATTATTAAAATTATAAAAAAAAAATATATTAAAATATAAATCCTTATCATTACCGTTTATATAAATATAGTTATTAGAATAAACTGATTATAGATTATCATAAATAATGATATTATCAGCATATAGGGTGAGCGTAAATATTATAGCATTGTGGTTTTAAAACAGACAACCATAATTATCCGACGAAGGAAGCGAAATAATAAGCGTCATCGAGCAAATATGATATTATAAAATGTAAAAAGATTTTTCCTTATAACACTAATAATAAAAATAAATAAGCATTAATGTGACGAAATACACATATGAGACACACAAATAAAGGCAGCAAAAAAAAAAAGAAATGAAAACTATAAAAAGCAAAAGTAACACCAGAATCCTTTTTGCTCTTGTTCCACATAGCAGTAATAACAATGATAAAACATCATATTATAAAAAACATAACGACTTTATTTTCGTTTACTTTCTGCTTTTTCATTTTTTGTCTTTTTACCATCCTATTAAATATATAAAGGTTAATAACACACACACACGCACACGCACACACAATATTAAATATTATTTATATTTATTTTACTTTTGCTAATGACTAAATTGTCTCTACTTATGATGTTTGTGCTGTTTTGATGATGAGTTTAACACAATTATGTATTTATCCTAAATATAATACAACCAAACTTGAAATGAGCTTATTTTTCGGTATATACAGATTTCTAGTTGTTTGGTAAAATAAAGTTTAAACGATTTGCTTTTTTTTCTTTTTTTATTTTATCTAAACATCTTTCCTTTAATCCTTTTCTAATTTCCTATAAACAAGCAATTAATGTTCCTAACAACAAGCGATACCCGCATCAAGCAGTTAAAGTACGGAACAAGAAAAATATAATAAAAAGCAATAAATTAAAAAATGTAAATAAATCCATCAAACGAATACTTTTCTTAATTAGTTAGTAAATACCATTGCAAACAGACAACAGCTAATAAGAATAGTTAGATAGTAGAAAAAAAGGGTTACAAATATGCCCATTCTATGTTATCTGAATCTTTTTCTATTTTTTTTTTGTCTATATGTAGATTACGCTTGTATATTTCTTGTAAAATTAAAATCAAAAAAGAATTATTGTTTTAGCTGATCTAGGTTAAAGGGATGATGCAAAAATTACACAATAAATAGAATAAATGAGAAAATTCGTAGGCTTTTCAAAAGCATTTTTAATTCCTTACATTTCTAAAGACAATCCGTTATAAATAATGCGACAATTGGAATAATCAAAACACGGAAAATATTTGTTGCATAATTTAATTTCTTTCGATACACACACACACTTCAAATATATTTATTACATTGCAGATATTTTCTTCCTTCATTTATATTTATTTATAAATGTTTCATACATTTTTATATATATTTTTTTTTATTAAATATTTTAACATTTGTTCGTGCTTTTACCGCTGTGTTTAAAAAAAAACTGTACGAACATATTAACTGTAGAGTAAAGAAAGCTCATTTAATTTTTATTATATACGTTTTATTTGAACTTTTAAAATAAAGCAGAATAAAAAAAAAACTAAACGGAATTCATACTTAACAGTTTTTAATAATCTAACTTCTTGTATTTATAACAAAAATTAATATGAAATATAGCAAAATTAAATAAAAATAGAAAAGAAAGATTTTTTTATTATTTGCTTTTTTTCTTGTTATGCTTTTGTAAAAAAAAAAAAGAAAAAAAAAACTTTCAAGTAAAGCAAATAAAGTGCATTCTTTGTTAATGAAAAATAAGAAAAAGAAGAATATTTTATACGATAATTTAAGTTTAAAAGTGGAAAATAAACAGCATCTCATTTCATATTCTACTTTTATAATATATATATATATATATATATATATAGATATGAATTCATAATCACCACT
Organism: Ptychoptera albimana; assembly: GCA_961205885.1. Lineage (NCBI taxonomy): Eukaryota > Metazoa > Arthropoda > Insecta > Diptera > Ptychopteridae > Ptychoptera > Ptychoptera albimana. The sequence goes on along the minus strand of OY540805.1, from coordinate 6,708,464 downwards.
AGAGAGGCGAGATACTTATAATGCAAAGAAATAAATACAAGTTAAGTAACAACAACAACAATAACAACTATTTAAAAGAAATATAACAAAATACACACAGCAAGTGTAGCAACATTGGAAAAGCTCATTTAAATTTTCAACATCTCACCTATCGTATTTGTCGCGTAAAGATAAGTGCAGACGAAGAAGATTCTTTTTTTTTTTTTTTTTGTGTTTTTAATAACAAGTTTAAAACAAACAATACACACGTAAGGTAGACACATAAATGTGTTAAAATATTAAATATATATATGTATATATAGAAACACATTGTTATTTTATCATTTGCTTTGTTTTACATTATTTTTCTTATCATATATACGGTTATATACTGATATACGTTACAGGATTTTTCCCTGCTTCAATAAAAATAATAATAATAATAATAAAATGGAAAATGTAGATGAAAAAAAAACACACACACACACACACACTCATACAAACAGTAGTAGCACAAGGCAACTATTTCAATATTTTATTTATATCACCAAGTTAGTGTTTCGTTTTTTTTTTTTTTTGCAATTTACACTTGTCCAAGAATTACTATCGCTACACAACAGCATTAACGATCGTCACCTAACAATAGGAAAAACTTTGTGCAAGGAAAATAAAACATACAAATAATGAAAGGACGAACAAATGAATATAAAAAAATTATTTTTATAGAATTTCTATTATTAATAATAAATATAGAAAAGTTTCTTCTTCTTTTTTTTCTGTTGAATTCTTTTATCTGTTTTTATTTTATTTTTATTATACAGACTTTTATAGTCTCGTTACTTTATTTGATTATCATTTACAGTCTGGTACAGTACGCCATAGTATCCTGCTGACACTAAAGTCTTATTATTTTTTTTTTTTTTTTATATAAAGCCACAAATTTACATCCCAGTTTAAAACTGATACGTAAATAGCAAGACAATTAAAAATACTCATAAAATGCATGCAGAAACAACAAAAATCAATTTAATGTTCATTCAAATAACCATTTCATAGGGTTTTTCATTGTTTCGATAAAATGAAGTTGACAGTTTAGTTTTTCCTTTTAAATAGATATATATAAACAGCGAATTATAACAAGAACAAGTACAAAATGTCATGATAAAATAGATAAAAACAAAAAAGAGAAATATTGCCGAATCACTAGTCTAATATATGTATATAACATAAAACACGAAGGACGAAATAAACAACGCTGATGAAAGAATATTTATTAAAAAAAAAAAACTTTGCACAACGGTTAGTTCATTGCTTCATGTATTTTACTAAAACAAAAATTAATAAAAAAAAGTAAAAGAAAAATCAATCGTTTATTTTAGCTGATAATATTTTATGAAAAATCATCCAATGATGATGGTGCAATTAATAAAGAGAATAAATCAAAATAAAATTAATGAAAATAAATTATCTAAATTGAGTGCTGTAAAAAGGCGAATAAAAAAAAAAAAAAATGAATAGCCAAGTCAACAAAGTTAAATCATTTTTTTTTTTTTGTTAACTTTAAATATTATTTATAATTGATGAATATACAGCCTCTAAAATATCGTTGGTTATAGCACAAATCATTGTTAACACCTCACACCGTGCATAAATCAATTATGTCATTCAGTGACATCAACAAATCTTCTTATAAACACATTCAATTGACACTTTAATGCTAGTTAAGCAAATAATTAAAACAATTTATAATAATTATAATTGGACAGCTATACACTAAACAACAATTTGTAAATAAATAAAAAAATAAATAAATAAAAGAAAAATCAATAGAGTGAAAAGCTGCTTGAATCGATTGTACTATGACAAAAATATAAAAGCAACCCTTAAATGTCATAACTTTTTATTATTATTATTATTTTTATTTTAGCATAAATCCTTTTCTCTGGACAATATCTGCCAATGGAGAATTTTTGTTTTATTTCAGGTAACGTAATGGTAACGTAAAGCAAAGGCTATCGGACAATCTTCAGTAAAACAAACGATAAATCTTCACAAAACAACCATAAGCTTGGATTCATCCTTATTCTTTCAGCAATCTGTGTATGATCTCGATTTAATATAATGATGATTTATATTTTAAATCCGTTATTCATTTTTCTTTCTTTTTTTTTTTTATTAATAACGGGAAATCAATAAATTTGTATTAAAAAGTAAAATAAAAATTAAATTAAATTAAATAAAACGAGAAAAAAGCTATAACTTTTAATATAGATTTTTTCCTCTCTGGTTTTTTTTTATTATTATAAAGATTAAGTTTCGGTACATGTAGATGTAGGTGTAGATACCTTACTTTAGTTTTAGCAAAACAAATAAACGCGCATACTTTGAATACTTTACGCAATATTTAAACAGATCAGTGGCTGTTTGGTAACAATTTAACGTTTAACGTTCAACATTCCAAACAATAACAATAAACAAAATGTTTCAATTCACAGAGATGAAAAAAAAAACAAAAATTTATAATAAATCCTAGCTAATTTCCGGTTTACATTGTTGCTAATTTACATTTATAAGGATTGATGAAATCTTTATAAATTTATATAAATGTAACGTACGAAGAGCAACAACAAAAAAAAAGAAGAAGAAGAAGAAATTACATAAGATTTCTTTTAGTATGGTATGTGTTCAGATATTAAAAAGGATCCAAAAAGATTAAAATGTCGTTTTCCCTCTCATCATTTCTTTCTTTTTTTCCTTTATACCATCTATATCCGTTTAGGTTTTTTGCCACACCAACATTTTTTGTATTAAAAATTTCTTGATTTTAAACATTTTATACACACAAAGTAAAAACAATACAGTACAGTGCTCGAATAGCTTTATTAGATGGATGGATGATTAACCCATGCAAGCGGCTTATATGGGGGCGTTATTATTTACAAATTAGTAATACATATTTTACATATAATATCTTGTATATAATTTCGGCATGAAAATATTGTGATGAAAATGAAAATTAATATAAAATCGTCATTTAAGTATATATTAAAGATTTTTAATTCATAATATGACCGAGTATTATGAGTCCAATAATTATATAACGTTTAATAAAAAAATTGTGGTTTGTGTTATTTTAATAATCAAATCTATTTTAGGGTGCAATTTTAGTTTATTTGAATTAATTATTGTAAATGAGTAAGCAGAACTTAATAAAATACAACTAATATAAATAAATCATAGGAATAGGAAGAGGAATAATAATAAATCTTCCTTTTTTTACAATTTACAATGAACCATTCCTACAATTTTCAATAACCGTAAAAAGAAAAACGATAAAAGCCCGTTTAATACATTAAAAAATTGTTTGTCTACTGTTTCCTCAATCCGCTGTTCTTATCGGGAAAAATAACGAAAAAAGAAAAAATACAAAAAAAAAAATAGCACCCGAAATGCATACCTTTGCCACCCCTTTCCACTAGACGGAAGCTTTATTTAGTTAACTTAGATACAAAGAAAATAATTTACGCGAATCGTTGAGTTAAAAACAACACGAAAACTTTTACTTGTTTCGAATATATACAAGCGGTGGTAGAAGCATAAAAATGGCATAAAAAGCATTAAACAGTTTTTATTTTTATTTATTTTTATTTTTTTTTTCTGTTAAATAAAAGAACAAACAACGTGTTATAATTTATTTTCCTTTAAATTACTTTTCAAATGTCGATTAAAGTTCTTTTTTTTTATTATTATTTTCGTCGCTTTTTTTTCTTTTATTTATTTATTATTTTTAATGTGAATTTTCGTTTGCTTACTTAAAAATCATAAAAAAAAAATGAAAAAGAAAAAAATTATTACGTTAAAATGTTCGATTAATTGTATTTCGAATTTGTGCTAATTTAGCAAATAATAAAAAATATAACTAATAATTTTTGGAAAGGCAATAAATTTAAATGCTTTTGATTATTGATTTTATTTTTTCTTTTTTTCTTTTTTTTTTTTTTATTATTATTTCTCCACACACAATTTTATACTTTCTTTTATTATTATTTTTCTTCTTTATTTTTGATATATAAAAATATAAAGAATGACTTGCTATTAAATATTATCACGCACAAACAACTCGGTTCAAAGACGTAAGCGATGTTATATACAGTTTTTTTTCTCTTCTTTTTTTATATTATTATTTTCTTTTTTATATATATATTTTTTTATTTTTTTGCTTCTGTCACGATTATATCATGTATGGAAGAAAGGTTTTAAGATTAAATAGAGATTTTTTTATACGCGCAATATTTTTTTTTTCTTTTTACTTTGCAGCAATCATTTTCTACGTATAAATATATCTTTATATGTCGTCTTAACATACATGGCTTCATACACATTCACATTATATATTTAAAAGAAAAAAAAATTGGACAAAAAAAAAAAACCCCAATATATATAAAGAAGCTTTAAAAAATGACAACACATGATTTTGTTGCTGGTTTATTAAGGAACCAAACTCTCTGTACAACCCACAAATATCAAATCTATACATTTTTTTTTCTACCGCATATAACGAAAATTGCTTTGCCAGCTGATTGTTCATAACATAGAATGAGTTTAAATATATTTTTTTTTTTTTGTTTGCTTTAAAGTCAAAATCTTATATACCATAATATATGAGCTTTTCCGGTTTGATTTTTATTACAAACAATTAATCGTGTTTGCGTTCCTTCTGCTACGAGATTTTGATTTTTTTTTTAAGTGAGAATGTGGTTAATTTGATTTTGAAATTGTCGTTGATTTTTAAAGCAAAAGATTTTTGTTCGCAATAAAACTTAATTAAAAAAAAAAAGAAGAAATTCAATAAATTAAATGAGGTTTTAGAGAATAATGTTGAACAATAAAGTTTAGCGCGCGTCGCCTTTATTAACAAAAGCTGTTTCAACTGAACTAAAGATAATTACATTAAGATAATTTAAACTTTGTTTCCAAGTCATCTTAACCTGTTCTATCATAATTTATACGATTTCATCTAGATCGTATACAGAAGTTTACGAATTTTAAACGAACAGAAAGGAAGTAATTTACAGCTTCTAATGAGATATACACCACGTTAGTAAAAAATAATTATTATTCTTATTTCATTCATCTTCACTTCTAGATAAATACATTTTTTATTCTATTAAAAATATAAAATATATACATCAACAATAGTAATAATCATTATTATTATTATTATTATTATTATAGAAACAACTATGTACTTACTGATTTTTTTACAAATGAAACAAAACCATAGCCTTTTGATTTAAGTGTTTGTGGGTCTCTAACAACACGGCAGTCTCTGTAAATAAAATTAAAAAACAAGAAAAAAATTATATTAATTATAATCATTATAATTTTTTATTATTTTCTTTTAAAATTTATATATATATAAATAATTTATAATAATTTGTCTCTTATTTTATCATTTGTATAACAAAAAAAATATAATTTTACGTGAAAAGTTTTCTAGTTTAGTAATTTATGTATGCTTCTTCATATTTCATTTTATATTGTGTAGCAGGAAAAGTCTATATATTATGCATAGACAATATGATTTCAACGGTGATGACGAAGTCACTTTTTAACTAAAGCTAAAGCTAAAAATAAATATACGAAAATAATAGTTAACTATTTACTATTCATTTTGTCTCCAGTTATTCTATTCGTTCACCATATAAACGTACTAAAGTCTAGTTTGAATATCACTAAAAACTATATATAAATGTATTAAAAGCCATGAAACGGGTGGAAAAACAAACAAAAGAAATGAAATTTCTTATCTATTATATACTTAAATATATAGTTAGTATATAAACGAATTTGATTATATTGTAGAATGCCTTAAGGAATGCAAATCTTTATTTTATATTTGAGTCACGCATTTATCCTGTTATAGAGATCTACGCGCGCACCATTTTACTTTTTCTTTGTTTCGCTTCTTTTTTTTTCTCTTACTTTAACTTAAAAACTTCTTTTTTTTTTTGCAAAAAAATATATTTCGCGTTTCCTCACTATATCTAACTAATAAAATAGTCTATCTTGTAGTAAATATAACAATCACATCATGCATATAAATACGTGCAAATATATATATATATATAAATAAGTGTAAGTAAGTTTAAGAGTTTATCATAAAATTAAAAGTTTTCTCAGATGTGAAACCTCGGAAATCAGCATACATTAAAAAAAATAATAATAATTTGCAAAAGATTAAATAATTTTGTATATAAATAGAGCGTCAATGTTTTATTATTAAATGTTATTAAATATTATTAAATAACAAATAGCAAGAGTAAATTATTGCAAAAATCTTCATCGCAATAAATAATAAAGAAAATAAAAAAAAGGACTCTTTGGGTAAATAATTAAGTTTCACTTTCATCCTTTTTTATTCTATTTTGAAGTTTTGAAGTAAATTAATTAATATATTTAATGAAATTGAATTCGTAAATAAGTTTTCTTTACAGACATTTTTCAGTTGACTTTTGAATATAAAGTTGTTCGTCGCAAGGTGTTTTTATTGCAAAGTATTTTACTTAGATTATTAACACGAATCTAATAATAAAAGTTAATTAAAAATATTCAATCATTGATTGTTGTTGTTATGGTTTTCCATTATTTTTTCGTTTTTAATTAATTATTATTTACTGTAATTTTCATTGTTCAGCATTAACCAATTGTTTTAACATCTATTTATATATTTGCAATTGCAGTAAACAAAGAAATGATATTCTTCTCACTTTTACTATAAAGCACACACACACATACACATATACATAAATTATTTCTTTTCATCAACTGCAGCATAGTACAGCTTATGCAATAAATTGCGCTTCAATACATTTTAATTCTATTTTTTCTTGTTATAAAAATTTAAAGACTTTAAAATAAAAAAATTATGAACTTTGTCGTCAGTGTAGAATAAAATTTAATATTTAAATTAAATTATTATTAGCAAGAAATAGAGAAAACAAGTAAAAACTAAAATTAAATTACTTTTAGTCATTATTAAGTAGAGTTGAGCACAGTTCAATGTTGAGTCGTTTTTTTTTTATCTTATTATTAATTATATAATTTTAATCATTTTCTTTAAGACTTTGTCCATTAAATTTATGCTTTTTTCTTTTATTGAAAATCTTTAATGGGTTTACTTATATATATTTTTTTTATTATTTTTCTTTTTTCTACATCTTACAAAGTATTAAGAACTCTAATATTATTTCAAACAACGTTCACAAAATAAAAAAAAACATTTTTTTTTCTTGTGACTTGCTTGAATAAATTTATGCGAATAATAAGTATGTTTTTTTATAGAGAAAAAAAAAACTGTAAAATTAAATTTTATATAATTAATGTTAGAAAAACGATAGTTTCAGTATTGTAAATCCGATTGTCATCAACTTTTTTCTTCATTTACAAAAAATATATATATATATATATATATATATACCCAGTCACTGTAATGAATTGGTTAACTGGTTTTCCTCTAGAAATAATCCATCACGAATGAAAAAGTGTAAATATGATTTTAATTTATATGTTTTTTTTAACTGAGATTTTTTTTCATGAATTGTATTTTTCATTTAAACGATAAAAAGAAATCAAGCTTTTGCTTAAAAAACAATTATTACGATACTACATTGCATTGAACGAACAATTTCGCAATCATTCAATATTTGCTATAATAAAAAAAAAATTATTCCATAGAAAATTCATATTTAAACTATCCATCCACATTAAATTTTTGACTATATTTTGTCCTTTCTTTATTTTTTCTATTATTTAACAACAACTGCAATATCATTTTATATACAAATTTTATAAAAAATGATGTAAAAAAAATCACAGAGACATCCGCAAATGCATTTATAAGACTTGGAAATCCTTGTCGTCGTTAGTTTTTCTTCTTTATTTTTCGCCACATAACAATCACTTGTAGAATTAAATGCATTAGGTATTTTAGAATTGTACGTTCTAATTCTATTTCCATTTCCTTTAACACACTGGCATTCATCTATCTTATAACTGACTTTTTCATTTTATCGTCTTAAAGTTTGGTTTTTTTTTCTTCCTATTTTCCGTTCGTTTTTATTGTACTCTTATTATTATTTTTTAGTATTTTTATTTTTTGGCGGAGCTTCGCCACACAAACACAGTGTTACTTAATACTCAGCAAATCCATTATTTTCAAACAATTTTATTATCATTTTATTTATTTCTATAGTCGCAAAAATCACACACAGCATGTTATATATTTGATAAAAAAAAATAAAATAAAAAAATTCAAAACAGAAATAATAATGAATAAAAGCGACTGGTAGTAAATTCTATTAAATAAAAATTCATATATTAAATAAATTACATTATATACGACACATGTGTATCCAAATATAAATATATTCGTTTAATGTTTCAATTGTAACAATTGCCAAGTTTCAATTGTGTTTGCCAACTTTTTCAAAGTGGCTAGCCATTGGCGACTTTTCTATATATCAAAATATGATATAATGAGAATACTTGTGACTTGGATTTTTATTTTATTTTATTTCTTTACCCATCTTAACTTTACTTAATTTAACTTTATACTTTGCTTTAACAATATTATATGCATGAATATGTGTATTTTTGTATTTGTGTTAATACGAAAAGCAATAATAAATGTCTATTAAAGAAACTTTTGCATAGTCTCTATTCATACTTAATAGTAAAGTGTATACTGCTGGCTTTGGCATTGAATGGCACAATGAAACAGTCTAAAACAGTATGAAATATTTTCAACATTCAACTATTTCCTTTTTACTTTAAAACTTTAACTTTGGCTTTAACTATTCTCTCAAATACCCACATATACAGAAACTCACGTACACACACACACAGAGAGAGAGAGAGAAGATGAAGCTATTAAATCATTAATATAAAATTACTGTATGGTACACTAAGTGTGCCAACTTAGAAATAATATGATAGCAGTCATACTTAAATTGTTAGTTTAATAAATTATTCATTAATTTCACTTAAAAAATTTTCTTATCCTCACTATCTAAATAAATAAATAAATATGATATGAAGAAATGTTCGGTTATGATAAGGACCCACACACTTTCAAACACTATGCAAATAAAAATTCGTGATCAAACTTTGTTTAAGGAACAAATTAGGTAGACTACGTAATATTTGTTTATTATTAATGTATATCAGATATTTATATAAGCCCGATTTAAATATTGCTTTGTACTATTATACAAAAATTTAATGATTTAAAGTTAATAGAATGAAACTAAAAAAATTGCTTTTAATAGTAGTCAAAACACGATTTATCATTTTTAATAGAACAAGAGAAATATTATGCCTGACTTACTTTCTGCAAAGTAAATATATGTAATTGTTTTTCCTGCTTTGTATATTTTTTTAGCTGTATTTTAGCATAAATGTAGATGAGTTTCATTAAAAAAACGCGTCCTTAATGTCCTTCCACAATACAGCATATAAATTAACTACTATTCTAGTATATTAAAACTGTCTTTTTATTAAGATATACATATCTGCATGAATTTTGAACGGAAACTATTTTATGTAATGCTATAGTTATGTTGGAGCTACGTTACGTTAAGTGAATATTTAATAGTAAAAACGCTAAAAAAAAGAAGAAGAAAATAATGAGTCTGAATGAAGATTAAATATAGGGACGGTAGGGTGTAGAAGGAAATTATTATAATAATATTACTATGTTTATGTTAAAACGGAAGATATGTTTCTTATTTACACTATGCTCTTGTTAAATTATCACAAGTGCTAATGTTAATGATTGTTAACTTTCTTAAAAGCTTATTTTATTCTATTTTATTTTACCAGTTTATAAGTATTAAAATGAAAAATGCCCTCTAATTAAATAAATATTTATAATACACATAAAAAACGGAAGTAAAAATATCTGTTAACTAATTACACTAAAATTGTTTCAACGTCAAAACTACTTTATTATACTATATTATTTATTTTCAACAATTAATTAAAACTTTAAAACAAAAACTGTAAATAAATATTTATTAAAAATTCGTTTTTATGATTTTATTAAAACAGAAAAAAGAAGAAAATTTAAAAAAGAAAAAGAAAATAATAATAAATAGCTTGAGTGTTATATAAAATAAATAAAAATAGATGAAGGGGATAAAATTTAACTAGATGCAATTATGCAAAGTGTGACTATACATTTGTTTTTAGTTGCGGAATATAATTACACCAAAACATATACAGGTGAAACAACTATTAATACATATTAGTATTTCTCGACACAAAACCAGAATAAAAAAAAAGCTGCACAAAATCCATTTGTTAGCATAAAAATACGACTAATGTTTTAGCAATTAGAATATAAAATAATAACAATAATAATATTTTTTAATATGTTGTTTAAACAACCATTTACCTATATGGTCTTTATGAACAATAACAGCGCAAACAATGATTAAAAAAAGAAAAAATAATAATAAAAACTGAAAATTTATATCGCGTCGACAAATATTAACCATGTGTGTCAGTTCATGTTCTGTGCTATTTTTATTTTATTACCAGGCCGCATTTACCATAGTTAGTTTGTTTGAAGGGACTGATTGCCTTTTTTTATTATTATTAAAGCTGAAAAATAATAACAACACAGAAAAAAAAACCACTACGATGCACCTGAAATTATAAACGAGAAATTAACAAAAACAAAAAAAAAATAAAATTAAAACGAAATAATGAAATTGCGAATAAAAATGTCTGAGCTTTTTTCAAGTCTTAACATTAATTTATTTAAAGTAATTTTTTTTTTTTTTTTTATAAAAACCAAATTATACTAACACGTTTTTATAGCGACTACAGTTGAAATATAATATTATAACAACACAGCAAACAAACAAAAGTAGATTAATAATAATTAAAACAAAACATACGAAACGAAAACGACATTGCGCTTAATTTCAGTAATAAATTTTAGTTTCTACTCTTTAGTTTGCTTTTTTTTTCTTTTTTTTTTTTGTGTAGACAATTTTGAGTATTCGAGTTAAATATTTTATAATTTTGTGTTGAAAAATAAAAGGCACTGTGAAAACACAACAGTACAGGTTTATGGTAGGAAACCAAAAAAAAAAAAAAAAAAAATAATAAAAAAAATTCAGTAAAAGGACAGAGGATAGGAGCTCGTTTTTTAAATAAAAATTCCATCCATTTTCTTTATAGATTTAGCAAGTGTTTTGAACAGAAAATAGAAAATGTAGGAAAACACTAACAAACAGATATATATATATATATATATATATTTTTTCGAATTCATTTAGAAAAATTCTTTTAACATTATTAATTTTTAATAAAAAAAAAAAAAATAGAAGTACACATGTAGTACATACAAAGTAGAGCATAAACGAGATTTGAATGGTAGAAAATTTTATATTTCAATTTGTTTATTCAGACCACTTGAGAGCACATCAATATAAACGGAATATATGTATATATATTTTTGTAAATAAAATATAGAAAATATTCCATTTTATTTTATTTGCTCACTATAATATATACTATGTTATACGTATTTGTTTTTTGTGTAATTGAATGCTAATGCAAAAAAAAACATTTATATTTTTTTATTTTTATTAGTTATTTATATGTGTTTTCAGTCAGTAAATTATCAAAACAGTAAAAATGTACTGTATAGTATTAGCAGAAAATCCACCCACTTAAACAAAACCATCTCAAAATGGTGTTAACAGTCAATCATCATGAATCTCTTTATTTGTTCATAATTTTTATTTTTGTTATAGAGAAAATTGTTTTACAAACAAAAAAAAATCCAGAAAGCATAAAAAAGGATGGACTTTGCATGTTTTTTTTGGGCTTAAATTGATTAAAATGACGCATACACAGGCAAATATATTCGGTAATAAAGTGGAAAGCTTTTACAATGAGTGAAATACTAAATTACTAATCTAGATATGAAATATTGTAATAACAAGGTCATGCCTTTAAGTCAAATAGTTTTCCACAAAAAAATAGCATTCATGGTTGGATAAATTTTATGTCGCAATCGCAATCGCAACTATACGGTTTATTTGTTTGTCTGCCTGCAATTTTATTATTTATTACATTTACCATTAAACATACACTATTTGTGTAATAATTATAATAACTAGGAAAATTATTTTTATAAAAAAAAAATAATATAATTTCAATAACACAAAACTATTTGCAATAAATAATTAATTTTATAAAAATAAAAAATGAACCTAAAAAAAATAAATTTTATTAAGGAAATTAGGGGTGAAACATTTGTCACCAATCATTGTGTAAAAAAAAAAAAAAAGGGAAAAGTTTTTCCGGCTTTCTCTATCCTTTTTTGTGTGTGTACTCTAATTGGAAATTAATTAATACTTACTTTCTCATTTGTATGAATTACTATTTTATTAAGGTAATAAAAGCATTTTGTAGTAGAAAATACATCAACGTAACGAACAAGTGGTAAAAGTAAAGAAAAGATCTTTTTGTTCGACTCGACGCGTACCATCATCATCATCATCATCATCAACAATATATCGATCCAGTCGACACGGTTCGTACTTAGTTATTCTTCTTTCATTTTATTTGCTACATGTGTCTGTTATCTATCTACCCTGCTCTGCGTTACATAGTAACGAATCGAAATTTAACCAAAAAATAAAGTAACATAACGACGATGGCTTTTTATTAAGTATTCATGTATGAATTATTGTGACAATACACAAATTATTCCATTATACGATCAATTAATAAACATACATAGAAAATATATGGCCTTAAGTGTAACATATTATTATGTAATTCAGAATTGTTTATTTGCTTTACGAAAAGCGATACCGATTTGGTGTGGGATGTTAGTGTAATGTAGTTTGGGTGATTATAGGTATAAGGTGTAGCTAGATGACACAACAAATGTTGTAACACATATGTACATTACAATATGTAATATTAATGCTTGTTTTCTATTGCTTTTAAATACAATACATAATAAATTATCATTTATTTATTTATTTTGTAAAGAAATAAAATTACTTTCTTACAAGCACAACAACAAAAACAACAGCAAAATAAATCTTTATCTAAGAATTTTTGGGAAAACTTTTTTCTTTTCTTTTATTATTATTATTATTATTATTTGCATTTATTAACTTTAATTTTATATAGAAATATAACGGCGCTACATACACACGTACGTTCATGTACATAAGCTAAGCTAAGCTATTTAAATTTTGTATAGAGAAAATATTAAACCCATTATGATTATAATGGTTGGGCAAATGTAATATTACCTATATAAGATATATAAAATATATAAAGAGGTAAAACTTCGATGAATTTATGAATATTTGATTAGTTATTATACGGTTTTATTATTTGGAAGGAAATTTATGTATTTTTCGTAATGGTGAAAAATTGATTAGAAATATATTTTGCTTATTGAAAAGAAATAATAGCGAAAATTAAAAAAAAAGTAAAGAAGAAAAGTGAATAAAATAAATTTCATAAATTAAAACTTCTTTACCTTGGATTTTGTTCCAATTTAAAATGGGATATCATAACGGACTTTATTTCAGCTTTGTATTTTTTACTAATTAATTCATAAATAAATCGGTAAAATTTTGAAGTTTAATTATAAGAAAATAGAATTTTAAGCTTTGCGCTTTAACCGGAAAGTAATTATAAGCAAAACAAAGTTAATCTCATCGTTAACTATTTTTTTTTTTTTGAATTTCCTAAATTTATAATATCGCAAAGGTTATTAAAAGCTGATGATATGTATCTGGCTCAATTCAATACGTTCGTCAAAATACATATTTATTTCTACTTAATAACTTTGTTTTTTTTTACTCTTGTTGTATGCTCTTGCGAAAATACCGAATTAAACCTTTAACGAAATAATTTAAACATTACGAAAAGGAGATTAATTTTCCCAAAGCAAACAGAAGCAAAAAAAAAGAAACTTAGGATGAAATTATTATAATAATAAAGAAGCGTATACCCTAGATTTTACATACATAATGTTTTTATTATCGTGCGTACCGTACATATACATTTATTTAGCGACTGTCTATTTAAATTCATAAAGATGAAAAACAGAAACAAAAAGACAAGTAATAGCCTTCCCTCCAATCATTTGTCCCAACAAAAAGATGTATAACTAAATAAATACATAGGAAAATAAACACAAAAGACAAAAAAAAAAACGCAAACGCACACACACAAACACACAAAGCTCTATATAAAATACTCACAAAGTCGAAATACTGAGTGTAAATCATCAGGCATGAATATTTCACATACTGTTTTATTGCCCTGTTTATGCGGTCATGTATTTTCATTATCATTCATATACCAAAATGAATGTTTATAGAAGGTATTTTATTTTTATTTTTTTAAACCATAAGTATCGTTATGTAATGTAACGCAACGTAACATGCGTAAGCCCACATATGATTAATATATATATTTTGTATGTAACAAAATTAAGCTTTTTCGTTTTTACCTATTTTCACTATGCCTAAGTATTAAATGTTTCGAATGAGTTCATAATATATTTTGCTGCTTATAAAATGTAATTTTAAACACAAAATTACAAAATGCCAAACATTAAATATTAAAATAAACATTTAATATAAATCGGACATTATAAAGTATTTACTTTGAATAATAATTTTAATTAATGTTGTTAATCCTTTGATGATATTCGTGTTTTTTTCATTTTTTATTTTGTTGTAAATTTTGATCTAAAATACTATAATTGAAAACAATTTAACATATATAATAAATATAAAATAAAAACAAATAACATTACATTTTACCTATTTAATATAATTAGTTTCTGTAATGATAATCAGAATACAAAACTGATTTAAAAATAAATTTATTGTGATAAAACTATGTTCCTCTTATACGTTCTAAGTGAACATATATTTTCGTTTTTTTTTTTTTTTTTATAGTTGAATTATGAATATTGCTGGTGATAAAGCATACAAATGACATTAATATTAATATTAACATTAAAATTACCATTAGCATAATGTCAAATAGTTCAATCACATATAATAATCAAAGTAAAGGTCTTAATAATGTATTTAAAGCATATACATATATATTGATAAGCATATATTAATATTGATAACCGAAGAACATATGTACAACTAGAATAAACGTAGTAAAATATTAGGTACCTAATAGTTTTATTAAAGTCTCCCGAGAACTATTTGCATATACAGATCTATGCAAATATATTATTATAATTACAAATTTTAAACTATGCCTTACATGTCATATAAAGGGAAATACACATCTAAATCATTAATCATTATTATCAACATCATCATTATTAACAACAAATAATTTAAAAAAAAAAACAAATATAACTGAAATCTCTTAAATAAAAAAAAACGAAAAGATTTTCGTTTTATATTAAATTCATTTATCTTGGTAAAATTGCATAATAATTATAATAACAATTAAAATCGGTTATAATGAAGATATTAACATCGATTGGAGAATATAACATATGTTGTTGTTGAAAATAAAATGAAAATAATGCTTTATCGAAATGTAATATATGTATGTATATAATTTCTATATATTTATATAAATCTAAGTAAATTTCATTTAATGTTACATTAAAGATAGTTATGTTCTGTTATTTATTTATAGAATGTTCATCTTTGTATTTATGTAGATACTTGTAATTGTAATCAAGGGTTATATATACATATATATATATAAAAAACGTAGTGTAAACTAGCAACAATATTCATAGGTCTGAGTTTATTTAAATAAAGCAGAATATTCTAATGCGTTTGCATTTCTAAGCAATTTCTTGTTTTTCCCGTTGATTGGTTCATTGGCAATTCATAGGCCATTAGTTGCTAAGATTAGTCTGTTATGTTTTCAATTCTCCCATGTATACCTACAACGCCCTTACCACAAAGTAATAAACTTTTCTCAATTTCTCTATAAGCAACGAAGAGCAAAATGGATATGCATAAAAAAAATCATTGAAAGACATAAAGTACATAGTTACGAATGTGCTGAGATGAGTGGGTGTTGTTTGGTTATATTTGAAATTGTTAGTAGCGGATGTATGCATAGTGAGTTGAAAATCTGAAGTAATACTATGATGATTAGGGATATAAAAAGGATATTCTATCTAAAACACACGCTTACGTTTACATTTTCGTTAACATTAGATATGTCTATGTCTATGTCTACCATTTCGGCTCCGTCTGCAAGCATACCTTTTGTCGTTTAAACACATATAGATATACCTTTCTTAGCTTGTATTCTGCCATTGAGTTGATTTTAATGATTTTGCGATGGGATTCCAAATATCCAAATTGCAATGTGTTCAAATATAATCAGAAAGTATTTAAGTCGATTGTAAAATTTACTATTCTTGTGGTTTTTCTAAATTAATGAAATCTGTTCCTTTATAAATTTACTTAATTTAAAATCAAGACTTTGAATTAGTTTCTTCAACATTTAATTCATTAATTATTTATAAAACTTTAATGGATGATATTAAAAACTTATTGTAATTCAGCAAAATTTCTATTTTAATTAGATAATAAGGTAAGGTTTGATTAATTCCCGATGCGCAATTACGCAATTGGCATTGAATATTACAATATTTGTGTATTTGTGTATACCTTTATTGAGTTAAAAATGTAAAATGCTTCTAACATTTTACTACCCTATACAACAATAGAATAATAAATTAAAAATAATCACTTCATGTATTTTTCATTTTTTTTTTTTATCTTTTTTTTTTGGTTTTCGTCCTTTCATATTCCCTCAATTACGAATTGTAGAAGCCATTTAATGAAATGATGGAAAAAACTGAATAAAACGAAGAATAAAAAAAAATTATGAACGAAATTTTAAACCAATAAGCAAAAGTAGAAAAACTTACAAAGAAAATTCCTCAAACTACCTTTCCATGTAGAATATTATTATTATTATTATTATTATTATTTTCTTTAAGAATTTCTATCTTTTTTTATATTTATTGAAACAGGAGGAATAAATTTAATTGCAATTTTTGCTTGCATACGCATGAATTCATCCGTCTAACAGGGACAATCAACCTTTGTTTGTTTTACCATTTTAAATCTCTATGTTGCATAATAATGTTGTAATTTTTTGTTGGGTTTTGCTTTACTTTTTTCCTTTTTTTTTAATAAATAAATAAATTGTATAATAAATGGAAATTCTTTATGTTTTTGTATTAACAAAGATTGAAAAATTCCTAAGCATTTTTTAACATTACATAATCTAGGTAAGTAATGTTAACGTCGTTTTTCTGCAGCTTTACTTTGCTATACTTTACTTTATTTAACTTAACTTAATCTTTGTCTCTAGTTATCAAAATTGTAATCCTAGTTTAGCATTAAAGTTTAGCCTCTGTAAAAATAATGAACTTATAAAATATAGCATATCTGTCTCTCTTTTTAACTATATAGAAATGATTCCCCGAGGAGACGAGTTATTTGGTCAATCTATGTTTAAATAAATAGCAGAATAAAGAAGAAAAAAAAGCCATATCCTATCGTACCGTACCGTACATAATACAAAGTACACAATGTAATGTATTTTACCTACGTAAAACTTTGGCTTTGTTAAATGTTATATACTTTGAATATTTCACATTATATTAATATAGCGGAAATGACGCTAGAAGTGGGGTGACTCTATTGGTATTTATTGTCTAACAAGGATCTGTTCAGCTTTGTCTTGAAGAGCTAACAAATATAATTCACAAAACAGAATAAGAAGAAAAAAAACAGAAGATTTAAAAATTAGCTTTTTGTTACCATTTTTTTTTTCTTTGGTCTTTATGCTATAATGCATAAGGTAACTTCTTTTAAACGTAATAATGAAGAAAATAAAATTAAATTTACAACAAAACGGAATACACAAACATGCGTGGTGTTCCTTTAAAAGTAAACATAAAAAATAAAACCCTTTTACGCATTTTATATCAAAGAACACAATTTTTGTTATTCATTGCGTATTAATTTTGTCTGTTTTTTTCCTTCTTCCTTTTTATTTGTGTTATTTCATTCTTTTAGCCTTAAGTATGTTTAAATAAAAAGTAAATAAATAAAAAGTGAAACATTTTAAAAAGTAATTTTGTCTGTTTTCTTCACTTTTTTTTTTTAGTTTTTTTTATTTTTCATCTTCTATTTTCTGTGTTTTTTTAAGCCTAAAACATGACAGTATATTATGCTATAAAGTATACAATTTTATTACGGTTTACTTTAAAAAATACTTTGCTTTTATTTTTTATGTTGCTATAACAAAATTTTCAGACAAAATAAATTTGTTTTTATCAATTTTAAACATCTAGCATGTCCACTTGATCCAATGTATCTTTGATAGTGCTTCGCCATCATAGTCATGAGCAAATGTTTAACAAAAAAAAAAAGAAAAAGAACTACTAACGATATTTTTACTCTTTTGAATGGCTTGCGATGGTGGCGATGGTAACTCATTCACATATATACCCTTAGGTTAAAGTATCCTTGTTAAATCGAGTACTTTAATGTTATTCCGATATCATCAAATCTTTATTGGACAGAAGAGTTAGTTAATGGTTTTCTTATATAGAAAAAAAAAATCATATATTATAAACGGCGTCTTGTAACTACAGCCGAGAAAAGTAACACAAAAAAAAAAAGAAAAAAAATAGAAAGGATTTCAAACGAAAATATGTAAGAGGAAATACCTGGCAAAGTAAAAGAAAAAAATTACAAATTAGATTTTATCATTTTTTATTAGTTTTTTTTTTATTTATCTTCTTTCTTTCTTCTTTTTTTAGAGTATTACAGAAGAAGAAAAAACCATTTTATAGATGTAGAAATTTTTATAGCCTTCGCGAATTGTGTGTTTTTTTTTTCTCTTCTTTTATTATTTTTCGCTATATTTGAATACAAATATTTATTACCCCTTTTATGTGTTTTTTTTTCTACTAGCTACTAGACAACGACCACCATTGATCAATTTAATATATAATCGGTTTTTATATTTATTTTTATTTCTTTGCATCTATATAAATGTCCACAACCGAAAATAAACAAGCAGCTGAAATTGAAGGAAAAAAGCTCAAACAATATATCATTCTAATATTTCTTCTCATCTTTAGTCATTTTTTAATCGATAATAGTATGGCAAAACAAGTATGTTATCGTCCCATAAGCAAGTATCGTATCTCATCTTGAAAGAGATATTCATTGTATATTAGTGGAGCTGTCAGTGCTGTACGCTGTGCCTTGCTATGATAATGTACAGCTGCATAAAGTCAAGTGTATAGATAGATATAGTGAATATTGGTACGATAAACATTATACGTCTTTTTATTGTGTATTATGTACATATACATTAGTTTATTTATGTAACTATTGGTTGACTTGTTAGTCTTCTGGCATCGATGGGTCTAACCAACCACTTAACTCTGAATTTTCTTTCTTTTTTGTTCATTTTTATTTATTTATACGAAGAACTGGAGGCAAGGAAACCAAAGACGAGAAGAAAAAATAAAACTTTGAGGGTTGCTGCTTATATTCATTGGCAATGAGTGGTCCGCTTTTGTTAGTTTCTTAATGTACATAAAAACAGGGAAAGGTTTATTATAAATAAAATAAAATAAATTTATATAAGTATAAGTGAAAAATAAAGAAGCAAAAAGATGTCGAAAACCGATAAACAGTAAAATAAAAAACTAATCAGAAAAGAAAAACGGAGAATAAAAAAAATGAAAACTTAAAGTAAAAATATGGTTTTGTAGTTTAATAATATAACAAAAATCACTCCGAAGGTCAAAGTGTGTTTTATTATATTTTTTTTTCTCTAATACATGATGAAATTGTTAAGTGGATTAATGGGGCGAATAAAATTAATCACCATTTTTTGCATTACGTCCCTTTCGTCTCTTTTTCTTTTATTTAAATTATAACGCTTTTCCTAATGAATTGAATTTGAATAAGAATGTTTTCACCAAATATTAAGGGTTGAAAAATATAATAAAACGAACACAAATATATAAATAGTGGAACCTTTAATATAGATTAACAAAAAATTATCGATAAACATCAGAACACAATTTTTTGTAGCTGATTTATTAACTCTGTTGTGGGTGTCGTCGTTCCTTTAGTTTGATAAGTTACGATAATGTAGCTTATTCAAACGAAAGACTTTAGTAGTAATTAGGAGAATTAAATGAAATGTAATTCTGATTGCATTGTAATAAATGAAATAAAAGGACTATGGATCTAATTTAGAAATATTTTATTATAGAAAATATTTAACAAATCAACAAGTTAAATAATGAATAGCTTGCTGTTTAGCAAAGCCTTTAGAGTTTGTTTCGATTATTTTATTTATTTGATTTTTATTCAACTGTAGACCTCATAAATCAGTCAATATATTTATAATCCATATATTTATTTATATTTTGAAAATTTGAACTTTACGTAAACTCAATTCAACATTCATATGTGACAACGCTATCATCAATTTTATATAGGGAAAAAAATTGAGAACATCATCGTCGTATTGTGGCGTTGCTATAGAAATATCAGGATAATTCAAAAATGAGCTACGATTATAAACGAAGAAAAATCTTTCGTTCAGGATATCCGAATAAAAATTTTCCCACCCGGTATCTATGAATACATAATGTACGGATAAAAAAAATCACGATCCTGAAGTGTCAAAATAGAAAAGCAATAGCAATACCAAAGAAAATAAAAATGGAAATTATAGGAAAGAAAAGACAGAAATAGAAATGATAACAGAAAAAAATTTCCTATGATGAATTTAGATGGTAATAAAAAGTACTTCAGACAATGCAATATATATTTTAAGACTATTTGTCACAATAACGTCTATTCAAGAAATTTATTCATAAATTATAATTTTTTTTTAATTTTAGATCTTCATATTTTTGATATGTCATATCTCTAGTGCTTTTTGCTTATATTTTTATTTTTTAAAAAAAACCCTTTTTGGCACAAAGCATATATGAATAAAAAAATTTACAAATCAATTAATTTCTGTTCATAATATAATTAATAAAATACGTTATGTTTCAGTTAATGTTTGGTCTATTTACATTTCATTGCATATTTCAATTAATGTTTCATCAAGTCATTTATTATATTTTGAATATTTGATTTTTTTTTTTTTTTTTTGGTAAAAGATTTTAATATTTTATTTTATCCAACATTGCATAATAACATATAATAAATTATCAAAAGGCTTTATGTTGAACATAAAAAATGGTATATAAACATTTAAATATTCTATTGTCACATAATCAAATCAATCATTTGCTTTAATCTAGCTGATTTATAAATTTGTTTTTATTAAAGTTTAAACATAAATGCTTTTTAATTATGGTTTTTGATTTTAATGGCACATAAATAAATAAATAACGAACCTTAAGCATACATTAAAATTACAAAAAATAAGGCATAAATAAACCCAAAATAAGGGAAACAAACATAAAACTTTTTTATTGATTAAATTTTCGTAAAGTAATTCAATTTTGGTTATAAAATATTTTACAAACTTAAAATCACATCAATTTAAAACTTATTTGTGGTTAAATCAAAAGCAATATAAAGCTAGCAAACAATAACTATTCATCTCCTACACACAAATAAAGGCAGTGAAAAGAAAAAAAAAAGCGGAGTAACCTAACCCAAAGCTAAAGTCTATCGACATTAAAAAAGGAAGAAAAAAATGTTCTAATCACGCAAACCTTCAAACTGTGGCGTCTGGGTTATATCATTCTGGTAAATAATATTTAGGTTTGCCATCGTGTTTGCTTTAAGTAAATTTTGGTGTTTCTAATGTTGCTGTATGCTAAAGGTGTCTCTATCCACCATTTGGATCTCCCTATGTGTAATGCTAATGTTAATGTTGTTAGTATACACATTTTTTGCTGTTTCCAGACTCTTGTCGCTGTTGCTGTTTTTGCATGTTTTAAACAAAGTAGTAAGTTAGACAAATTACAATAAAAAAATAAAAAATTGGTTTTTAGGGTGATGCTTTATGTCTTTGCATAGGCATTAAAATAAAATTGTCAACAATATCAACAATAAGATATAGCCAGAAGTAAAAGAAGATGGAATTGGTATAAAATGAACTAACTACGTATATAAAATAATAGGTAATGAGAAGCTTTTTACTTCAACTCTACACAATCCGAGGCAACACTATATACAACATTAAATAAATTGGAAGGAGACATCGAATATTTGAATATTTGAATATTTAAATATTGCCCGCCCTCAAATCAATTACAAAAGTTCGAATTACCGTTATGTAAATGAAATAATGTTAAAAATTTTAACAAGCAGGACTAACAAATTTTGAGCAGAAAAAATCGAAAGGAAAAAGGAAAACAATTACAAAAAACAATCGTAAAGAAAGGAAAATTTCTATAAAAGATTATTACAAGTTTTTTTTTTGTGTTTTTTTTTGTATAAAACTTTAGTTATGTTTCAACAAAATCAATGCGGTTTAAAGTTTATTTATACGTTTTTATTGCTTTCCATGTTCATCGATTTGTTTGGCATCCAAAAAGGATTTGTATTTTATGTGCGAATTTAGCGTTATTTTTTTTCCTTGTATTTTTATTACTTATATTCTATCGCTATCTAGCCATCACCACGATTTGTTTGCCTCGTACTTAATGCTCTGTGTTTCATTTTAACAAATCATAACTGAAATATATATATATTTAATGGAGAAAACATTAAAAAGTTTGTACTGCATATTAAATAATCTAAATAATCCAACAATAGCGTGTACACATTTTTTTATTTATACTGTTTTAAACTGTTTTAATACGGTTGTTGTCTCCTAAAGCATTATTTGCTTTAAAAAACCATTTAAACATAAAAAAAAAGTTTTCAATTTTACATAAAAAAATACAACAACGAAAAATAAAAATGAAATAATGACATTAATAAGCGAATAGCATTTAAATAATTAAATTACATTAATCATTTTTCCGCTTATTTTTAGCTTAATAATAAAATTGAAAAAGAAAAAGAAAAAAAATCGTGAATGGATCTGGAAAAACAGCTGCAAACTATAGAGACAAACAAAAAAAAATATATATATATAATAAATTAAACCAAAGACTAAAAACGTTAAAATAATGATCGATTAACTATTTATTTAACTCGATTAAAAGCATTTTTTGTTTTATTATGTTTATTTGTCTTATTAATCACAATCAACTGAAAATAAATAAATATAATAAAATTATTTATTAAACATTTCGCGAAAAAGAGTAAATAAAATAAAGCAAAACAAAGGAAACACGCTAATATAAAGTAAGAGTAGACAAGTTCATTGTACAAAGTAAGTCCTTTGTTTATTATTCTATCATTGTTTTATGCTGCCTTTATATCCCTTTTTTATATTTATTTATATATATATATATATATATATATTTGTGTTTTATGGTTTTGTTAATCGGATTTGATTGAAATAAATAAATAAATAAATAGACAAAAACACAGAAGAAAAAAAAGCACAAAAAAAAACGTGGTAAAACTGAGTAAAGTAAAATATTTCAATTGTTTCGACTTGCTTTTATTATTTATTTTATTTATTAAATAAATTCTTTTCACATTTTGTCCTTTTTTTTTTTTTTTTGTTTGGCATTACTTTCGCTATAAAAGATTCCTTTCTTTATTTTAATTCCAATCCTCAATTCATATTCACTCAGTCATTGTTCGTTTGGCTGTTTGATGACTGTTTGTTTGTTGCAAACGAAATACAAATTTTTATTTTCATTTTTTTTTTTTAGGGAATACTATGAATTGTAAATATAAAATATGGCAACGAAATAAAAAGAAACACTTTATACATATATATATATACATACAAATCAAAATCGGAAGTTATAACAAAACAATAGCATACACGCATATATATATAATATATAATATATGCTATATAAATTTGCTTATTAACTTTATATTTATTTTTATTTTATTATAATTTTAGATTGACATGCTTTATGAATAGAAATACAACAAACATATTATTTAAAAGCTACGTTTAGTTTGTTATATATAAATATATATAAAGAAAAAAAAGTTTTACTTTTCGTTTATTTCACTTTTCTTTACTTATTTTTACTTTTACTACACCAAGTAACATTCTGAAATAATGTCACCCTTATAGCAAACTTTCTTCCTTTTTCATTTTTCTTAAATTTTATTATTTCATGAACTTATAAAACTTATTTATATTTATTTTAATAAAAAAAAAACAATATTTGTCATGGTGTCTTGCAGTTAAACACGCGATTGTTTTTTTTTACTTTTCGTATGCCTTTTATGTTTAAAAATCATTTAGGATTTTTTTCTATTGTCAACGGTTAAATATGTGCTTCAATCGAATATAATTGAATTTATATGGTGGTGGAAAGTTAATTTCCTATTAAGAAACCTTGATTACTTGATATTAATCTTTTATTTTATAATTTTAACTAAATTTACTGATGTTTTAAATTATTTCAAAGTTTTAAAAACCATTTTTAATTGGATTTCCAATAATAATAATAAAAAAAAAAAAAAAACTGGAAAATTATTCAATAATTATTACAACTGGTAAAACTGAGTGTTAATACACTACAATTTTATTTTTAACTAATTAAAAGCAATAATATGAGCACACAACAATAAATAAAAGTTCACAAGCCTTAAAACACGACAAGTATGTAGCCGTACATGTTGATTTAAATTAAAAAACAAAGAACACAAAATTTTAAAGTAAAATAAAAACAAATTTAATCTAGCTACGAACAATTTTCTTGTTATATTTCCAGACTCACGTGTTTTAGCGTGTTTTTCATAAAAAAAAAACAATTCAACCGCCCTGTTTTTTTTATATTATAATTATTATTAATTTTTGCCTTTCTTTTTTTTTTTTTAATTTTGTTTAAATATTTAAAATAAAAAAAAAACTAAATTCCATAATAGATTCTATATTGTTTTTAAACACGGAAATATTTCGCTTGGTTCATGTGGAAAAGAACAGGGAAAAATAAAAACAACAACAAAATTAATACAAAAAAAAACATTTAAATTTAGATTAAGCTTAAACAATGTTTTTACTTTACTCTAAAATTGCATTTGGTTTATGTATTAATTATTTATTACCAGCAAAAAAAATATGAAAAAACTATGTTAATCAATATCATCGCGAGCTTTTAAACGATTAAATGCCATAACATTAATACATACATAAAAATACAAAATTTAAAATTTAATTAAGATGAAAACACACATTTTTATCTACAACACACTCATATATATGTACATATATATCTTTCAAAATGAATTGTAATTAAATTCTTGTTACAATTTTATTAAAATCAATATTTATAGCTTTTAATTTATTTTTTTGTTTACAACTGATGAAAAAATAGGAAAAACAAACAATTTCATTAAAGCGTAATTTGATGAAAAAATATTTTAATATGCAATTCACATACTTTTTCGATAAAAATCGATCGGCACAATTTTGAGTAGCAAAATTGAACAAAGAATGAACGAACGAATAGATGAATGTTAACAAGACAAAAAAAAAGCACAATATTATCATAAGATATAATTATATTATTTTATTCAATAAGAAAAGTTAGTATTTATTATATTCAATAAGGATGATAATACTCTCAAGTCAAGATAATTTATTAGACTACACTCTTCGAATACTATTATTATTATTATTTCAATTTTTTTTTGACTGTTTTCTCCTGTTAAACTTTTAAACTGATACCAAAAATACATATACAAGTTATTTTACAATTTTCTTTGCTTGTTTTTGTTTCGTTTCTGGTAAGATAAAGCACATAAGCAAACACAAGTACGTGCAGAAAATAGTTTTTCAACAAAATTTCAAATTCCTTAATGCTTAATAGATGTAAATCGATGAAGTGAAATTTCTTCTTATAGAATTAACTATAAAGAATCTTAGACAAGTGTTTCCTTACATTTTATCAAAAAGTTTCATTTTTTAATAATAATATACGAAAGGCTAATTACAGTTAATGTTTAAACAAATTACTTATAGTTTTAATTATAAAACTACTTAATTGTCAATTTTTAATTAATTTTTTTTAATATATTTTTAACAGTTTTTACAACAAATAATACTAAAATCTACTAATTAGTAATAATACTAAAAAAAAAATTAATATACCCGGGATCAAAAATTATACAAAAGCACTTTAGTATTCTGTTTGTTAGCATCAATGCTTTTCTGCATATTATTTTAATGGTAATGTTAACATTTCGTTGTAATATTCTTCAATAGATTAAACAGAAATTGCACCAAATCAATATTTATTTAAGAATAACAAATGGAAAAATCATGAATTTTGATATCATAACATCTAAAGGAATATTCAATGTAAAATTCAATGTTTTATGCCAACGACAGCATTTGTGGTCCTTATTGAAAATCAAACAAATGGCAAATAAGAATAATATTCACTTTTATAATGCAAATAGGTAAAGTCACAATTGCTTATCGTCAGTAAATCATTAACATTATATTTATTGTATTATTGTGGGAATCATCATATTGTGTATTGTGTTAACATATACAGACAATACATTATATAACATTTTTTATTTTATTTATTTGCTTACAAAGTTACGAATATTTTATTAAAAACCTCACTTTGTCTTACAGTACTTCCAACATATTCACCATCACTCTAGTATTTTCATTTGTATATTGAATATTTAACTAAGGTTTAATATCTTTAGAAATCACTCATCTTCCTAGTTTATCCATTAAAAGTTACACAAATTATTATAAGATACAGATTATAAGTTTTCTTTTACATTTCATAATTTAATGTTGAGTACAGATATTTTTTGATACTTTGCTATGTAAGATTTAAACTGTCTACACTTATTATTTGTACTTCGGAAGAAAAAACGAATACTAACAGTTCAACAAAGCATTAAACACATATATCAGAAAGAAATTTTATATAAAACAGATCGTGTTAATAAAGATTTGATTTTTGTTGTTTATGAAAATATAAAAATATATTTCTTTTTGATTTGATAAAATCGTTTTGATTCGTTTCCATCGATCAAATTGCAAAAATTGTTTTCTATAAACACATTATCGGCCAAATAGTATTTTCTGATACAAATGACACAAAATTTAAACTTAATAAGTTAAGAGCGTATAATTATGAATTTTAATGAAACAAATTTTTTTTTCTTGTAGACAGCATAATAATTAGCATTATTTGTCGGAAATTAGTGAAAATAAATTACCGACTGCTGAACATCACCGCCAATGCCTCAACGAAGTTTTTTTTTGTTTATTAATATTTCTTTGTAATAAAAATAATGCAACTTTATTGTTCCTATGCTAAAAGAAAATGCAAATTAATCTCGTCGTCACTTTATCTACATATATTATAAAACAGTTTACTTTCATGTTTTGAAATGAACAACTTTGTACTAGATAAATTCAAACAGTTTTTTTTTATAATTTTCCTTTTTTTTTTCATTTAATATTGTTATTAAAGTTCGGTTCAGTTCAGTTAAGTAAAGTAGAGTAAATTTACGTTAACTAACTTTCAAGTGTGAGTAAAAAGTTTAAATGGTCATGTTGAGCTACGCTACATGCATAAAGAGGTAAATGACTGTAAACAGCTAAAAGGAATTAAAAACGAAAAAAACGAAAAAAAAAGAAAAAAGAAGGAAAATCTTGTTTAATTTGGAATCGATTTTATTTTCAAGAGAATTTTTTTATTACGATTTTTTTTTTTTTTTTTTTTTTTTTTCACTAATTAAACTTAAACACAGCACCTTTTACTACGTACTATTTTCTGAGGAAAATTTTTTATTATATTATAAAATTTAATACAATGGAAAAAAGCTTATTTAATTATTTCACGAATAAAATAAAAAAATATATATATATATTATATTAAAGCATTTCTCTTATCTTATTCACTATCGATCAGGTTACTCATTTAATTTTTTCATTATTATAAATAAGCTCCACCATAGATTAATGTTGTTTTAAAAAATGCAGTCATTTTATTATCAATAATGTGGGTGTAATGAAAATTAGCTATAGTCATGACCGTTAATATACAATAATCAATCTTATGTTTAAAAAAGTTATGATACAATATTGACCAAACCTTGGCAAAATAATGATTAAAATCCTTGTCTAATATTTAAGAAAAAAAAATTTTTGAAAAACACTCTGCACAGAAGAATATGAAAAATGTTAAAATTTTCAAAAGAACATTAACAATATTTTGTAAATCATAAAAATTTCAACATTTATAAATGTAAATCACATTTTTCTCTTTGATATAAAACAGAAAAGCACCATAAAAAAGCATTTCTTTAGATCAAATAAAGGAAACAACCAAACAAAAAAAAAATGTATAAAGTAAAAATAAAGTTAAATAATAAATCCGTAGCAACTAATAAATATTCAAAAATGCAAATTGAAATACTGAAAATACAGAGCTTTTCATATTTTTCTTCTTCTTGATTGCTTCTTTATTTAAATTCTTTTAATAAAAATTATTATTGTGCATTTTAACATTACTTCTATTATTTGTAAATATAAAAATGAAAATGAATATTGAAGAACTGAAAATATCTTTAAATAATAAATTATCGTATTTTAATATCAAACAAAGCAAAAGAGATAAAATGAATTTATTTCTTCCTTGATTTATTCAATTTTTTATTTATTTTTTTTTTTTCAATTTTTCAGTTTGCTTTTAGAATATTCAGTCAATCATTTGAGATTTGTGTGCTTTTTTCTTGTTTTTTATTGTAATTCATTGATTTATTGTGGTTGTCGAGTTTTTTCTTCTTTTTTCCAGTAAGCTTTTGGCGTATTACTGATAGTTTTCTATTATAAAGAACATTAATTTAAGCACAAGTGTAAACTACAGCTGAGACCTAAATAGAACTATTTTAAAATTATTTTCCATAACACAAAATCCAGTATTAAACCAGATCAATAAAAATATTTAAAAAAACCGTAAAAATAATAAAGGGAAAAAACTTTTAATTAAATTAATTTCCCCTCAATCAAATTTAATGAAAAATAAAAAAAATTAAATAAAAACGTGATCGATTACATGATTTTTAATTTTAATATTGTTAATAAAAAAATCTAATTATTTGCTTCAGTAGTAAGGGTTTTGGTGAATAGCAATAGAAAAAATAAATTTAAACTGTTGTATTAAAAGTTAATTAACTAATAGATAAATTTAATAATAGCTTTATTTATTTTTTTATTTTATTTCTCTAGTTATATAAAAAAAAAAAGAAGAAAAAATGTGTCATAAAAAAGTGAAAACCATAAAATATTAAACGATAAACGAATAATCAAAATCAATTTAAGTTTTTCGTTTTTTGCTTCATACGATAATCATCGTCGACAAATTATTGAAAAGCGTGTTTTAAAGTTATAGAAAAATAATAATAATAAAAGCAAATCAAAAACAATAAGAACTTTACTACTGTAACATTGTTATTCTTATCGTGGTTTGTATATTTTTGTTGACAGAACACAAAATTAATAAAAAAAAAAAAAAAAATCAGTTTGGCTTTTTTGCCTCAACGCAAATTAATGGCTCATAAAATCACAAAAAAAAAAAAAAATTTAAATAAGAGAAATTTGTTATAAAATTGGATAGAAAAAAAAATGTAAAAGAAATGAAAAAAAGTTTTTAATCAGACGTAAAACGCAACCAAATTAAATTCAGAAAAATTTCGAAAACAAATGAATCAATCAATTTTTGATGGTGACTTTCTTGTGTTTTTCATCGATTTTTTGAGATTTATTTTTTATTTGCTTTTTTAAGGAAAATTAATAAATTAATTAAATTTATTTATTTGTTTTTGCTTATTTGCTGGAGACAATAAGCACAATGAAATCTATTTTGCCTCTGTGTATATAGTTGTTCAACACGCAAAATTCTCTTTATCCGAGTATTTTTTTTACATTTTTTAAACGTTAAATAAAAAAAAAAAAAAAGGTAAAAGTAGTCAACATTTTTTGATTACTTTTTTTCTATAAAAATTATAATTTATTATTTTCAATGATTTATGGTTTTTTGTAAAGCACAAATTTATCTAATAACCTAGTTTGTTATTTTTATTTTTTTATTTAATTTTATTTCGTTAATTTTCGCACTGATGGATTTTCGTATAAAATTTAATGTGTCGAAATTTTCTTTATCCATATTGATTAATTTTACTTATATATCTTTCTTTTTTTTTTCGGTATTATATAATCTGATATAAAATAAGAACAATTTTGTCGCCAATTACAAATAATTCAGTAAAACTAGATGGAAAATATCGACAAAGAAATTTTAATATTTTTGTGTGGAATTCCTTGTGATAATTTTATGGGTTGGGTAATATTTTTAATGATCAAATGTATTATTTGTAGTCAAAATTATATGAATAGGCGAAAGATTATAACCTCAGAGAGAATAATTAAGGAAAAAATTGAAACAAATGATAACCATGAATATTCGCTTTTATGCTTTTTAGTATAGAGTTGTGAAATTTTTTTTTACTGATTTTATAAAAGAAGATGTAGAAGACAAAAAGGCGACTCTGCAGATATGAATAGGTGATAAAAACAAAAGCAAATCTGATGAAAAGCCGAAACTGAGATTTATATTATATTTGTTCTACTAACAAGCGTAACGAATATTATTTTATAGCAGAATGGATATGATAGTTATCAATATTTCGCAAAGTCCAGTGTGTTACAAAAGATAGTTAACCAATGCTTCTTTCTGGATAATGAATTGATACTGTTGTCCCTAATAGCTGAAGTACACTAAATTGCTATACGATTTTTTTGTCTTTCTTTATTATATTATATTTTTTTTTTTTGTGTGTGTTTAGTCTGCGATAAGTACCCATGGCATGTATAATATAGTTTATGTATTATATTGACACTTATTTGTATTTTATATTTACTGGCAAAAGTCGATAACAAAATATAACATAAAAAAAAGAAAATTCTTGAATATGAACGATATGTGTAAATAATTTATTTATCAATACGAAAGTGAAAGCTAAGGGCTATAAAATACTTTTGCATCAATTTTATGTACATGCAAGATGCCATCAATAAACTTTTGATAACACCTTTGTTTTTGTACATGCTTGTTCTCATACTTCCTTGACTGCGTTTAATTTTCTTTTTACTTTCATGAATCTTGCCATGTTGAAAGCTTTTGTATGTTAACTTTTATTATAAACAAATAATATGTCGCAAATTTAAACATTGGCAAAAGAATTTAATTCATTTATAATAATCCCTTCGCATATATAATTATATTTATTTTCATTTCATTTATATTAGCTAATAGCGTACTACTTTAGAGAATAAAAGAATAATAAGACCTTTGAGCCTAATTTTTAACTATGTATGCTTTTACTTAACTTTGATATTTAAAAACATTTTTCAGGCGTCGAATGAATTAAAAAAGTATATAAAGGGAAGCTTTCCAAACGATACACGTCAACGACGTCAACGTCATTCGATTGATTAAACTTTTCAATTTGCATACGAATTTGTTTGCTTTTAAGCCATCTTAAATGACAACGATATCAACAAATATAGTTAAGAAAAAAAAAATAAAAAACAATTTCTGTGTTCCTTACCATTCATATCCTATTATTTACAAAAATAAAAAACACAAAAAATTATTTATATGGATTTTCTTTTTGCCTTTATTTAATTGTAGAAATTTGCTTTATTTCACCTGTAGCTAAGGAAATACATTTATTTTTCAATTGTATAAATAAAAATAAAAATAAAGGAAGAATGATTTCCTTTTAAATAAATAAATACCACATTGGTTGTTGCTTTTACTTTTTACTATAAATAAATAATTAAATAAATAAAAAAGCTTTAAAGCCTTAAAGTGAAGACTCACGTGAAAACAGATTTCAATTTTATTTTATTTAATAAATAATAATGTTTTTGTTTTTAGAGGGTAAGACTTTTATTTTTACTTCCCATCAAGTCTTTCTATATATATATATATATATATATATCTTTCTTATCATTATTTTCGTATTTTTTTATAACATTTTATTTTGTTAATATTAATTTTGTAATTTAATATGTCTTTGTAGGAATATTTTTTTATTTTTTTTTTTTATTTTTATTTTTTGTTATTAAATATATTATTGTTATGTTAGTATCACCTTGCCATTTTATTTATTGTCTGATATCCCTTGAGAGCTATAAAGTCATTTTATAACGTCTCGCGTATCGGTCTTTGAACATATTATTTTTTACAAAAACAATTTTTATAGAGTAGATGAGTTTTTCCTTCATATTTTTTCTTTTTCGTTTTTCTTTTTAATTTATAATGTCTCATCGTTGCTAACACCTCTTCAACATTTATGATAGAAAACTCCTCATAAAAAGTATAATTTTAATTTTCTTTTCTTTATGTTATTATTTTACTTTTAATTAAACAAAAACCAAAACAAACAAAAAAAAAGGCAAAAGAAAATAAAAAAGAATTAAACTCACACAGGAGACGTGAAAAAAATATGAATATTTAAAATATTTTCGAAAAAAAAAAAAAAAAAATACAATGAACCAAGACTACTCACGATATATCACCAAATGGTGCAAATGCATCTTTTAACTGTTGAGTTTCAATTTCTGGACTTAAATCTCCTACAAATATGTGGTAATGTTCTGAAATTAAAAATAAATATATTAATATTTTATTAAATACATTTTTTTCACTATAAAATACAAAATTAATTATCTTTTGACAAATATTTTTGATAATGTTCTAGGCTTTTTAAAAGTAATCTTACTAGAATATATTTTATAATACAAATACATATCGTAGTGAAGAAAAGTTCAATAAATCCTATTTTCACTTTTCAATATCCTTTAAATTATTTCTACAAGATTTCATTTAATCAAAATTCATAATAAAAAATAAAAATATCAATACAATACAATAAGAAAGGTGAACAACCAGTAGATATATAATATTTCTTCAAGATGAAAAATCATATGATTAATAATTCAAATAATCAAGGACGAATGTGTAAAAATTCTAATAAATTAACCACCCTTCAAAACTACAGTTCAGTTATTCGTTCAGTTTAATTTCATCTTAAATAATTCATGTGGTGAAAAGAAATGAAAAATAAAAAGAAAAAAAAAATCAAATATCAAAACAGAATAGAGAACGTAAATCAGGACATCAAAAGGATTAATAGATCGCGTGTATATCACATCAGACGTCTATGTATACATGTACATACTCATGTTGATTAATAGTGATTATATTTTATGGTTTTATTCGTTCCAACTAGACGAGTTTACTTCTAGCATAAAAATTAAAATAAAATAAAACGTTAAATTAAATTAAATTAAATAAAAACGAAATGAAATGGATTTTATAACTGAAAATGCTGTAACTTTTTTTTCCTTTTCCTTCTCCTTTTTTTGATTAAAACGTTAGCGTGTAAAGGATCAACATTCTGTGAACAGGAATATTATATGTAAAAATCTCTACACAAACTGGAACTATATTTAACGTTCAACATTCATATGTGATCATATATTTGAGTTTTGTTTTTGTTTTTGTTTGCACAATAATAAAAGTGGAAAAGAGGAAAAAAATCAACTGTAGTAAAGCGAGTAGATGTTGATGGTGAAATATTAAATATTTTATTTGTTGAAACGAAAAATAAATAAATAAATAAAATGTGCTGTATCGCACTAGAGAATAATATTAATCTATCCAACATAGATAAATTTTTGTTAATATTTATGTGACACCTTGATGTGATGTATAGGTTTGATGATTAAACTATGCAGATGCTGAATGTACAACAGAAGGCAACAATAAATAAAGTTTTAAAATCTCTTTCATAAAAGAAGAATCCTCACATTCAGTTCTACTATATAATTGATGCAAAAAAAATAATTATAATAATAATTATAAAAACAGTTTTTCGCTTAATTTCAATGCAATATACAATTATTAAATTTAACTATAAAGTTGATTAAAATTAATAGAAACATATTTTTTATTTTAATAAAGTTTCAATATGATTAGAAAATATTTATTTTATTTATTTGTTTGTATGAAAAAAGCACATCTATACACGTATATACATATACTGTTGGTATAATATGAAGTAAATATTGTAGCAGGCAGAAATACCATTCAATATTTTAATCTTCCAGTAAATTAAATTACTAACAAAGTATATTTTTTGATAAATTATACATCAGTCCGATGTCCTTTTATTTGGCAGCATCATAAACCCAAACATACTTTTACCACATACTCTATGTGGATATATGGATATAATACGTAAACCGACCATTGTTCATTTATATTCGTATGACCACATATCATAGAAGATAAACACAGCACAGAGCCAACACCAACGCATGCTAAGGTTACATATGTTGAATAGAATTTTTATTTATTCAATTTTGAATATTATATATGAATTTTAGTTGAAGGATTCGTGAATAGTCAGGTCATATTATTTATACACGCAAAACAAAGTAGAGAAAGCTTTTGCATAGTAGAGGAGGTCTGGCACCAGTCCACACACATAACAAGTGAGAAAAGTAAAGCAAAGCATAGAAATACTGCGGATGGTGTGAAAAAACGTGTTCTGATTCAAACTTTCTTTCTTTTTTTATATTTTAGTTTTTTTTTTTTTTTGGGGTTCGGCCAACTATACTTCAAGAGAGTCTAAATCAAAACCAATACCAAGTCCACCATCAACACACTATATATGACTACATCATATATTGGTAACGCAAAGTAAATGTATATAGCATATAGAATTTTTTTCATTTTTTTTTTATATTTGCTTGAACGGTTAAACTTGAGTGTTGTAACGTTTGCTATGATTTTTTTTTCTCTTTTCCTTTTCTTTTCTTTAATATTTTCCTTATATTTTGTGATAAACATTTTCCTATGTAACACATATTTTTTTTATATAAAAATTCTTCTCCATTCTTCAATATCGTGTCGGTTCATTACTTTTTATATATATGTATATATATATATTTTTTTCTTCTTTTTTTTTGACGCAAAAATCTTAAAACCGAACTAAAATACTTTTTGCGTTTTTTTATTATTATTATTATTATTATTATTATTCACAATGATTTGTGTTATTCTAATGTTAATGTTAAATTTTTTCTTAAAACCATTTTATAATTTTTTTTTTTTTTTTTTTGTACATTTTACCTAAAGCGAAAAACTCTCAGCTTTAAGCTTTAAAGACAAGATTTATTTGACAAAACTAAAAATATTTATTTTAATTGAAAACAATGAAAAATCCGAAAAAATAAAATTTCATTAAAGTAGATACAAAAGGAACGAGTAAGTAATATGAAGAGAAAAAAAAAGAATAGAAGTACCATAAAGGCAAATCGTCCTTGAATCAGATAATCTTCCTTTTTATACTGCTTTAGCATTTGAATTGTCTTTAATTTTTATGATAAAAACTACTTAAACTTTAACCTTTACCGATATTATCCTGTAGCATCCTTTATAATTATTATTATTAACCAAAAAGAGAGTTCTCTGCCGTCATTTAACTTTCTGATTATCAATTTACCAAAAGAACAGTAAGATAAATAAAATGAAAATAAAAAAAATAATAATTGATGTCATAAATTGATGTTTAATAATAAAATAATCAAAATCAAGACACACAAGAATAAAAAAAAGTGAAAATATAAATATATAAAGAAAAGAGAAATAGCAAAAGGGAAGAAAAAACAAGATAATTATGATATTAAGATAACGTTAAAGTTTTAACCTTTGTCGTTTGACGTTTTTATTTCTTTTCTTTACTCATCTTTTTCTTTTCTCTTTTTTCTTTTTTTTACATTTCTTTATTTCACCATCTTTCTTTGCGTTCCCTCGTTTACAGATAAATAATCTTACATCATATAAAACTTCTCCAACCCATCATCATCATCTTCATTATCTAACATCGATCTTATTTCTGTCAGAAATACTCACAGCAAACAAAAAAAAAAATGAAATAAAATTAAATCTATAAAAAAGAAAAAGGAAAACGATCTAAAATGATCGATTCGTCAGTATTTTTTTTTCTTTTTCCGGCTTCTCCTCTTTTTTTATTTGAAGAATTTTTCAAATGCTAACAAACTCGAATGATGAAAAACGTAAATAAAAAAAAAGAAAACACACGCAATGTTCTTATTGTTTCCCTATAGATGTGATACGGACAACCGACGATCATCTAAAGTTTGGAAATAGTTTTCGTTTTTTTTTAGTTAAAGAATTTCCGTTTTTATTACGAATTTTATATTTATATATTTTCTTTCTTTGGTATTTCGCAGGCTTACACGAATCTTTCAATTTCATACATAAAGACGGAAGAAACGTAAAAGATAAATGTGAAATAAAAACAGCAGACAAGAAGAGTGTTGGTCAACCAGACTAAAACTAGTTCATATCACACTATTTCAATATCTATCGATATAAAATAAGAAGCTTGATAAATGCTGGCCAAAGTAAATGTTAAAACAAAAAAAAAAAAAAAAAATTGTGGGAAAATTAAAACAAAACGAAGACAAACAATGAAGCACATAATGCACGGACAAACACAAAACGAATCAAATATTGTGATTGTGACAAATTTTTTCCTTTCACTAAAGGAAGGCGAACATAATCAAATAAAAAAGAAAAGCAAACTTATACGGATAGAATCTTTATTTTTCTGTTACAAAAATTCTGTCAACGTACATATAACAAGGTTTTTGTCATTGTAGTAATTTTTTTCGTTTCTTTTCTTATTTTTGCAGCTTCTTATTTTTCTTATGGGTTTCCATCACTTGCTGTTGTTGATGTTGTTTTTGTTATTATGATGGTGTGATTCTGAATGAGTGTTTCTCATATAAAGAATGTATTAATATATATAAAAACAAAAAAGGGATACAAAACTATAATTTTTCCATCTTAAAATAGGAAACTTTTTTACATAAATATATCGTTTAAGTTTTTCTAATAAATTCTTTCATTCCGTTTTCTGTATATTTTTTCTTTTCTTTTTTATTTACGCATTGAAAGCATTTTCATTTATTTATTTTTTTTAAAGACTTTAATACCACTTCTTTCTTCATGGTGCTTTATTTTTACATTTTGAGTTTTTGTTTTTCTTGTAGGGTACACTTGAGTATCATTAACATAAACTATCTTTAATTTAAGCTTTTTTTCTTGACCTTCTTGGGGTTTGGCAAAACAAAATTAACCGAGTTAATAAGATTTTGCGTCGCTTCAATAAGCTTGCGTCTTGTTTTGAAAAATTAATTAATAACAAAATATTATTAACTATGTTGACAATGTAAATTAAAAATAAAAAAAATATTTTTTTTACATATTTTAAAGTTCCATCAATAATAGCAAATAGAAATATTTTTGTTCGCTTATTTTCGTTAATCGGCAGTATAGATATAATAATGATTGATGAATAGGATGTTTTCATAAATATTTCTCCGAAACTACATTACAACGAAGATAAAATTGAATAAATGAATAAAATGGACCGTTTTTCTGGTAATGATTTTTGTGGTTTGGTGTTGCGAATTGACCATAGACTGTCATCATCGTTTGCATACAAATGGCAATACCCATTTGTTAAGTATTTTCACAATGTTTGCTTTTAAAGTTTTTTTTTTTCCTTTTCTTTTCTCTTTTTGAAGAAAATTTATATATTTTCATATGAATTTAAACGTAAAGGGATAGAGGAAAAATAGCAAGGTTGTAACTCTATTAAAAGAAATCGTTTTTATTTTTTATTTTTATTATTATTATTTTCTGTTTTATAAAAGGAAGGAAAGAATGAAAATAAAATCAAGGGTTGCATTTATTAAGGAATAGCGTATATTAAAATTTAAATATTTATACATAAACAAATAGCATACACACAAGTCCAGTAAAGAAATAAAATAAAAATAAGAAGAAAATAATAGAAAGGAAAAAAGCAGAAAAGTCGATGAAAGTTATAAAGAATTCTACGAGCTATAAAAATGGAATTTTATGACTCTTCTAGTGTCATTACAAAATTCTTAAAAAATATCCAAAGCGAGGACAAAAAAAAGGAGATAAATTCAAATATATAATACATATATATAGCCGGTAAATATATATAAAAAAAAATTAAAACATATTACAGAAAAGAGGCAAAATTATTATTATTTTTTTATCCATCTACCATCTTTGAGGTAGATAAA
Organism: Ptychoptera albimana; assembly: GCA_961205885.1. Taxonomy (NCBI): domain Eukaryota; kingdom Metazoa; phylum Arthropoda; class Insecta; order Diptera; family Ptychopteridae; genus Ptychoptera; species Ptychoptera albimana. The sequence goes on along the minus strand of OY540805.1, from coordinate 6,670,070 downwards.
TAATCTCGTTTATTCGCTAATTTTCTTTAGCTGCTTAATATATTTAATAATTTTCATTTTATAATACTTTTTATCTCTTATTTATTTATTTATTTTTTTTAGGTAATAATTGGAAAGAAACCTCGTAATTTTATATAGTTTAATTTTAAAAAGACATTTTTATGCAACCTTTTAAAGCTGTTATTAAATGCCATCAATGCAAAAACAAAAAAAAACTTCGCTACTCTAAAACATCTAAACAATCTAAAAAAAAGTTCTTTTTGTGGTTCATGGAAAATTAAAAAAAAAATTAATTAAATACTTATTTTACAAAAGAGTTGAGTTTTTTTTTATAAACATTAAGAACTTTGCATGAAGAAATATATATTTATTTAGCTTTTTACACTAAAAGTATGTTTAGAACAAACCAAAAGTTATTAACTCTTAAAATTAATCTACTTGCATTACGTTTTATTTTCGTGTCGTAAAAGATAACGTAATTAATTATATTCAAATAATAAATATGTATTTGGATTAAAATTTTTGTTACGTTAAAAACTTTAATTCTTAACACTTCTGGTTTAGAATTCGTTCCCTTATTTAAGACGTCTGCAAGCGAAGTGCCTTAATGTTAAGTAAAGAAAAAATAAAATAAAAAGGCGAAAGCTGAAAGGAAATAAATGTAAAAATGTTTATATTTCAAACTGACGAGACGAATCTCTTATATGCTTGTTTAACATGCATTACTTTATACTTTTATATTTATGTTCTACGGTTGTGTCTTTTATTATTTTATATATCTCGAGTAGGATATGGTAAGGAAAAATCTCGTATAAATAATTTTAAGCACACATGTCGGATGCAAGTTTTAAATTCTCTAATACAACAAATATAAAGTTTCTGCTTTACTTGTTACATGCTTTACTAGTAATATGATTGTAACAAATCATGCATATTTTAATACTTAAGTTCGCTCACGTGCTTTAACTTTGGAAATTAATATTTAAATATTCACCTTGCGACGACCACAATAAAATCAATTTCCTTTTAAATCTTAAGCTTATCACTCCATCGTTTTGTTATGGTAAATATTGCCATTTATATTAACGTAATTAATTATGTTATTTTTTATTTAATCGACTGACTTTTTAATTAATTATTACTATTTGGTAAAAATCAATGGTTTTAAATAAATTGTTACAAAAAAAGCAAACATATTTTTTTATTCAATTTCTAAATAAAGTACAAAAACGTACGACACATGTGCTTGTTTATAGAATAGGATAAAGCACAATAGATCACAAACAAACAGACATAAATTCAGAATTATTGCTCATCTTTACAATTCACTTTTTAGCACGGGATCTGGATCAATTTGTTTATATTAACATTTTTTTCCTCTTGTTAGCATATGAAAATACTTACAAATATAAATAAAAAAAAATACCACAAAATAAATAGGCAACCATGTTGTACGCAACAAAAGTTATAAATATTTATTTAAAAAAAAAAATAAAAAAGAAATACGAAGAAGAAAAAAACGCATCCTCGCATATGAACAAAAATACAATATCATTTTTATCGTTGTTGCCTCATGTTTCTTAGGTTGTTATTGAAAAAATCATTTGTTGCTGTTGTTGTTGTTGTTGTTGTTACGCCTTTGTTATGATGGTGTGAAAAAGCTGGTTAGATGAGAGCTTTATAAGGTAGGAAAATTCATTCATATTTACATAATATGTAAAAATATAAAACATGCGTTGCACGTACATATATGAATAGATAACAACATATCATTTTTATTCATTTTATTTTATTCTGCGTTTCTTGTTTTTCATTTTTAAAACATAAAAAGTCGAACTTAGAAACAACAAAATATTATTCATCGTTGCTAAGTATTTAAATATTGTTTAATAATAATATTAATAATATGACAAGCTATATACATACATACATATTGTATTAGTATAGAAAAAATAATTTAATAAAAAATCATTTATATTAATAACGAAAATAAAATAGAACCAATTACGCAGTTAATAATTTTTCGTTTAGAAAATACATAGACGTAAATATATTTGACACTTAAACTTCAACACCTGAGCTCTACTTATGCCATCCACCATTATTTTTAAATTTTTTTTTTTATTTTGCCTCTGTGCCATATATTTCTTTTGTAGGCTGTTTTTTTCGTCTTAATAATAATAATAATGATGTCTAATAACTTGTTCTGGTTTATTTATAACAACTAAGGAGAAGTACAAATATTTTACAATTCCTTTAAAACAGCTGCAGCTCCCTTAAATAATCTTAAACCAACTTAGCAAGATTAATAACACGATTCAAGATCTATATTAATCTTTTCAATGTAAATTCTGTTATTTTTCTTCTTTTGTTTTGTTTGAAAAATACAAATAAAATTATCTAGGTAAAAATGATTGTCTTTAAGCAAAATTTGTTTTGAAAAATTATCATTTTTAGGGTGAAAAATATTTCAATGTTTTTAGTCAAATTTATAGTAATTTTGTTTTGCTCAAATGAAACATTCAACCAGATGTGCTCTTTAGTACAAAAATAAATAAAAGAATTTTTTTTTATAAAAACTCTCATATTTTTTATAACTTTTTTATTTTATTAAAAAAACATTTATAAAATTAAGGAGGTAAATTATTTATATAGAAATAGAAGAAGAAAAAAAAATTTATTATTTCAATTGACTTTTTATTTACGAACTTTTCTTTAGATTTATCATGCCGACAAGCTTTATAAATTCATACAAAAATTGTTAAAAGTTTTTCTCTGCAATTTTTTTTTTTGTTTTTTTTTTCATACAAATGAAAATTGTATGAATAAAATGTAAATTAAATATGAAAACAGCCTTCTACACCTAATTTGTTTTTTTTTTTTTTTTGATTAAACTGAGAATTAAAAATTTGTTTGTAAACATAAAATATCTTTAAATGAATGTGGATTCATTGAATAGTGCTTAATAGATTTACTTGACATTTTACAACGTCTAGACATTGTTTTTTTTTTTTTTTTTGTTTTTGTATAAAGTTAATTTCTATCTACATTTATGCACAAGTGGCAATAAAATATAAATTTATATAATAAAAAATAAATTTTGTTAATAAAAAGAATAAATCGATTTAATTATTAACGAAACCCATTGGAAACAGTGACTCGATCAAACTGTGTGTCAATTGCACATATGGGATTGGGTTTGTTATAAAATTGCACAAAATTTATATTAAAAAAAAAAAAATTATAACATCAACATAAGTAACAATAGCCAAGCCTATAATTTGTGGATTCAATTTAATTAATGTAACAAGGAATAGAAAAATTATTTATTCCCAAAAGTGCAAAAAACAAATAATAAAAAACGCCGTACTAATTTTATTAACTGAATTTTATTGTTTATTTACATTGAGGCTATGTAAAACCATTTTATATCATTAACAGCCGATAATAAATTCTCTCTAACATCAAAATTATTAATTCAAAAATTATCCATAAATATTCAAGTAATTTTTTATTTAATATAATATAAAATGTAAAAGCTTAATGAGAAAAACAAAAAATAATTTACATCCGATGGCAAATCGATATTTATTTACAATATATTTATTATGTATAAAGCTCTGCTTTAAGCCATTTCGTTACACACAAAACCAAAAATTAATAAACTCAAATTCAAAACGAAAATGCAAACGATTTGAACGCCATAGAAGCTTGCAGGATTTAAAGCTATATGTTTTCTGCTAAATTAAAGCACTTTAAGTAAATCATAAGAAATATTATAAATGCTAAAAACACTACATGTAGCACTAAGATGATAATGCAGTGGAGTTGCCTGGTGTTTATTATTTGTTGCTTTTATTTACTTTTTCTTTATTTTTATTATTAATAAAAGTTATTACTAATTATAATTGCTTTATTACATATATTTCTGTAACTTAAATCTATCAAAAATAATTATATCTTTCAATAATACGCATTAAATATAAATCGACTGTCCAAACTTCTGTAAGTCCAAATGTCAAAGAAATAAAAGAAGAAAACTTTAACATTAAATTACGTTTGGTATTATGATTTATTGACACATACATCGTATTGAAGCGGATAAAATAATAAAACTTTAGCTTAAGAAAATAATTTTTTGAAATGTTTATGACTAGAGTTCTTTAAGATAGCACACATTATATAGTTTAAGCTAATCCGTGAACGACGATGTTAAATAAAATAAATACAACAGATGAAGGAAGAAAAACACTCACCGCACAAGAAAAAGTTTTTCTTTCATTTACTTTTTGTTCATAAAAAATATATATATATATAAACATTATATATTGTGGGACACAATTAACATCAAATAATAACAAACCACCCACATCTCACCGATAACATTGATAACTATTAATACTAGAAGGCAATCGCACCTAACTTTTCTCATAAAGTTCAATAAGTCAAAAAGCTGGTGAAATAAAAATTTATTAGTTTCCATGGCGAGACTGTTAACGCGTATCCAAATATATAAATAAAATATAGTATAGCTATCGATTTGTGGCAAAAGCGAAAAAACTAAAAAAAAAAAAACCAACCAACCAACAACAAAATAGATAAACAATCATAACGTGTAAAAAGCTGTAAGCTAGTATTAGTAAAGTATTAAATGGTATTTTGCAACCTTTTATTTATTAATACAATGAATGATTTTTTTATGATTATTATTTTTGATCTCAAATATTATCATTCTTTTATTGATTAAATATTATTCAAATTTATTTCACTGGTTTTTTTGTTGTTGTTATGACTGTAATAAAATTTAAAAATACCCAAAATATTTACACAACAAAAATAAAAACTATTAAAATTTGTATTATTATTATTATGATTATTTTTTTAATACCAAACCGAAGTTCGAAATGTTTTTAATGAATAATAGCTTTTAGCTCAAATGATAATTGATTTTTATCATTATTTTTAATTATTTTCTGTCAATTAAATAAATGATGTAAAAATAATATATTAAATTCGATTTATTAATTATTATTAAATATTTTAAAAAATAAAAATTATTATAATCAATATCATTGGACAATTTTCGATTTAAAATCTAAAATAATAAAAAGTTTTCCCAAGTTTATTATAAATTAAATTGCTTATATACGCTGTAAGCCGCCATAATATACTCATCTGAATTCTACAGTAGTTTTAATAGATTTTATTTTTATAACCTTGTTAATATTTAATTTGTGTCAAATTATTTTTCTTTTAATATTTTCCACTGCATAACTTTACGTTTTATTTATTTATTATTTTTGTTTTCCTTCATTTCTCAGTTACTTAACTTAACTTGGCTTTTCTTTACTTTATTTAACTAAACTCTACTTTACTAACTAATAAATACATGTGAATATACAAAAATTTATGCTTTTCTTTCCTCTTCTTGCTGCTTTTATATATTTATTATTATTATTATTTATATTATTATTATATATATATACATATAATTTTTTTTTGTTCTCAGTATAGATTTTTCTTTGACTATTTTTGCTTGAATCATAGTAAAAAATAAAAACGAATAAAATAGAAAAAAAAAAGCAGCACAGCAGTTTTATTATACATTTTTCGTTTTACTATTTTTATTTTTCGTTTTATAAACATTATATATTTATTATAGCTTTTCCAATTGGATGAATTTTGCTCCCATTTTTTTTTTTTTTTTTTGGCGTAACTCATACTCCTCATTTTGTCTCATTTATATATTATTATATTATATTAAAACATATAAAGATATATAGAAATGTAAGTGTGTTTATAAACACTTCTATGTTTTCCTCAAACCAACTCTGAATTATATCGGGGTTTTTTCTGCTTTTTCTGTGTTTTTTTTTTTTTTTTTGCTTTCAGTTCAGCTATTTTATGCCTTTTCTTTTCCTTATATTTTTCTATTTGGACGTTTTTGTCTTCTTATTTCTTTTTCATTTCTCTTCTTTAGCAAATATATATTTTTTGAACAATTTGTGTTTCCTTAGTTTTTTTATTAATTTTTCTTTTTTTGCAACCATAGCGGCGTCGGAACTTGTTAATCGGCTTATAGGGCGAAATCACTAGTTAAACTAAGATATGAAATGATTTTCAGATATGTTACTGTACATTTTATATATATAGAAATTAATATTTTGCAAATAAACGAAAATATCTATAAGGAAAAAAACGAGAGAGAAAAAATAATTAATGATAGAAAAGCTTTAATGTGTTAAGACTGACAAAAGCCCCATTCCTAATTTCTTCACTTTCTTTTCATATTATTAATAATTTTTCCTCATTATAATTTACTAATGTCTGATTGTTACATTTTATTCTATCAGCTACTTTCTTTTATTATAATTTGATTTATTGTATTTTGTTTATTGGAAATAACTATCGAATGTAAAATTTCATGTTGCAATCATTTTCATTATATTAACAATATTTAATATATTCAATAAATTACTATAGCAAAAAATGGGGAAAACAAAAAAAAACAAAAAAAAACGAAATTTGCATAATTTTTAATAAAGTAAAAAGAAAATCTTGATAACCGGATAATTAGTCAATTTATCACATTTTTACTACAATTAATAAACGTATATTCATTTCCCGTATATTAATAATTACTATGTAAATTTATAAACCTTAATATAGTTTTATTTACATTTTTAAGTAGAAACGCAAAAAAGAAAAAAACTGCACACAAAAAAGAGCTTTCTTTTAAAATAAACAAGAATTATTTATATTAAAAAAGGGGAAAAGGAAAAAAAAATAGAACACACTGACATGAAAAAAATGGTTTTTATTTTAATATTTTTTCCACACACAATACGTAGAAAAGCTAAGTTAAAATATGAAGAAGAAGAAAAAAAAACTAAAACCACAATTTTGTTTAAAGCAACACAAAAAAAACTGCAGGAGTTACACGAGTTATGATGAAAAAATATATTTCATTCTACCAGTCTAACTGATACTTAGGTTTATTTAGTAGGCAATGACTGTGTGGCATCACACACTATGTTTTAATCATAGCTGGGCTCAAAGCTGGGGGGTTAAATTGTTCCCAAAAGGTTGTATTAGTTTGCGAAGTCGCTGTTGTGTTGTGTTTTTCAGTGAAGCTAATTTTTCTTCTTATTTAGTTTTTCTTTTCTTTACGCTTTATTCTTTTCTTTAACATCCTTTTGTCTTTTTATATTTATATATATATATTTTTTTTTTTGTTCTTACATCCTTGTTTTATTTTTATGTCCTTTATTTTCTTACTTTTTTTTTGTTTATTTATTACACAAAGTTGTACAGACTTTATAGAATTAGATTTATGATCCCTGTGAAATTATAATTCTTGGTAAAATTTTACTCATTGTTTTTTCTTTTCTTTTTTTTTTGTCGCTTTTTCTTTATCTTTTCCGTCTTTATAATAGTTTCATCTTTTTTTTTTTTTTTTTTTTTTTATTCACTCTACTATTATAAAGTTTTATTTAAAATAAATAATAAATATTTGATGTAAGAAAACAATATTCATTAAGTTTTTTAGAAAATAAAAAGTTTATGCTTTTACCAAAGGTAAATTAAACGTTTTCTGTTTTTCAATAAATTAATGTTTTTTGTTAAATTAATAATTTTTTCAAGCATCTCAACACAATAGGACACAATTTTGATCTGTAAATTCAAAATAATAATTTCACTTTTAAAGGATAATATTTTAACATACAACAAATTCTTCGTGTGAATTCATTTTTATGCATTTAAACCCCTTTTTTTATATAATCACCCATGCATCGAAAACAAAATTTATACAAAACACTTTCAACCATCATTCAACGAATCTTTTTAAATAAATATTTTTTTCACTTGTTTATTTATATTTCGTTTGATATGAGAAACGGCTACCTTGTATGGTAATCTATCCATCTATAAATAAATATTGTCGATGGCTACGTAATATGTATGTGTTCCCATCAGTCTAGGTTTAATGTATATAATTGTATATAAACTGTATTTGTATATAATATGTAAACACTAAATAAAGAGAAAAAAAAAAAATAATATAAAACCCATAGAAACGTATAAATGTGGCGTACTGTTTGTATTTGGTAAGGTATGCTGTATTTTATATATCTATAGGCATTACATTTACGTTTACTTTAACCATATATTTACAGTCAGTCATACTGTTCTTATTGTATTTCATAGACCACAAGGGTGCGTAAGCAAAGGATAAACTTGTATCAAGATCGAAAGATGTGCTATAAAATGTTGCTGTATTTCTTCTCATTTCTTTACTCTTTGTATATATATACATATATTTTTATATTTGTTATGCTATATTTATATTTCTACCCTTTGTATAATCATTTTCATGTGAGACGACAAAATACAGTATGTAGTACAATATTGAAGCAATGTAAAGCAACGTAAAGTAAAGTAAAGGCAAGAAAAATATCCACACACATGGTAGGTGAGAAGTCGTACAAAACTAAACCATGTATTCTACTTTGTTTTTCAAAGCACAACCTAAATGTACATAATACATTACAAATGTATAGAAACGTATGTATTTGTACTTTGGAAAAGTTCTATTCTTTCATTTGTGTCCATAATAAGATGAATATGATTTAGAATTTCAACTTGTACTAAACGATGTATTATATGTTCATGTTTACTTCCATACGTCACTTACATAATTTGTATACAACCACGTTCAAAACGATTCCAATATTATACCATCACCAAAACTCGAACACGCGAATCGATCAGAATTTTAACAATCTTATAAAATTCTTCAATAGGTTTTCTCTTAGAACATACACACACACAATGAATTAATCTGTAGTTAGGGTAACGCAAAGCAATAATAAAAAAAATAATTTGGAGTAAATCAATGGAAGTAAATAGCAATAATTGTAATTCTATATTTCTAAAATATTTATTATTTATTTAATATTTTAGTATGTCACTTGAAAACGGTATTAAACCTATGAACAAAATAATATCAAAAAAATTAGTTTTTACTTATTATTCCTATAACTAAAGATTTAAGCTTTCTCCACTTATGCATTATGGTAAAATTTGTTTAAAATGATTTATATTATTTATTAAATAATGGATAATGAAAATTTTATTCTAATAAATAATAAATCGAGTATTATTTATTTATTATTACAACGTTATATAAATTATCTATGATTACAAATGTCCAATGTTTACGTGACAAGTTTAATTTTACCTCCTAACGCCAACCGTTCCGCTACGATGATAATGGTAATTTAGTCATTCAGCTTATCACATTGAATATAATTTTAATTTATAAAAAGCATTATGTATGTTAGTTTGAATTAAAATTTTTATTTTAAACATTAACTATTAAAAAAATACCAAGCAATGGCTAAATAATGGCATTTTCTCATTATATTCTCTTTTATTAGTTTATTTTATTTTTCATTATTATTATTTTTTTTTTTTGTTTAATATAAATAAAAGTTAGATAACAATATTGTCATTTGTCTTTAAATAAACGAAATATTTATAGCTCCCATATGTGTAATAAAAGTCTATGTGTGTACACACATTATAATATCTACTTTATAATAAATTCATCAACATATGTTACTGGGAACAGTGAAATGATATAATATTTGTATGGGTGAAGCTGTGGTATAGTTTTGACAAAGTCATTACAGACAGATAGTCTGTACAGAATAAACAAATAAAATGATAAATAATTTAATAATCAAAAGTAATTAAGGTGCATCTTTTTACTGTTTTTCATTTGTTTTTTTGGAAAATATAAAATCTAATTAATTATTTATTAGGGTAGAAACAGTTTTCCTTCAATTAGTATGATTTTGTTTTTGGTTTTTTCAATAACAATACAATATTTCTCAACTTTCAAAGGCAATCAATCAATTAGTTTTTTAATTAAATAATTTTTTAATATCATAATAAAAAGCTATCAATAGCTAAACTTATTATAAAATTCAAATATTTAAACTTTAATGAAATAAAAAGATAAATGTTTTTAATGCATTTTATTAATTTTCAAATTGTCTCTATGAAATAAAAACGTAAATAAAAAGTATAACAACTTGGATAACAAAAAAAGGCTTTGAATGCGGAAACTAACAGTATTTTCAGCATCATAGATTGTAAAAATAATAAAAAAAAATGTGTGTTCTCCATTTTAAGTGTTTTTCTATTATTTCGATCCAGTAAATGCTTCACATAATATAATAATAAACTAAATACTGATCGATACAGTGAAAGATTGAGTGTTATAACATCCCTAAAACGGATATACGGTTCGCGATTTCATATCCGACTAAGTGGGTTGGCAACAAGATTTTTATTATTTTTTTTTTTTAATACAAGCAAATATGTATATACTGTACTTTGTACAAGCTATGCAAAGATGTCCGCCATTCCATATAAGCAGCATAAACTATCACAAGCCATGTAAAATTGATGATGAAAGAAAAGCAATTGAATGGTCAAAATGAAGTTGTTTGTGTTGCTGATGATGCTGTCGACGTTTTCGTAATCATACAATTTAGTTGACAAATACGGGTCTGTGTATAAATATAAATGAGAAATATAATGGGTATCGTAGCACTTGGCACCATGAGGTCACTTATAGCAAAACGTATATACTTGGTTGTTTCTATTGCATGCATTTATGGCTGTTTCACTTGCAACATCGATTACTCAGCATTCAGATCATGGCTATATATATGTAATAAGGGAAAACGATGAAGGGTTTGTTGGACAATTTAACTAAAAAAAGAAAATAAAAAATAAATAAATAAAAAGTATATTGAAACCCCACTTAACAAATGATCATAAAATCTACAGTATTCGTCCGTTTAGCCATTTAGGAGAGTCATAAAAATAGTGCATACTTGAAAGTTAACTTTAATCTCGTTCTTATTTTATATTTTTCCACTTTTAAATTTAATTCATTTTTTTTTTCATCATTTTTTTCATTTTTATCCCTTTTTACCATTCTTATTTATTTATTTCATTCATTTTAAATTCTATTTCCTTACTGCTGCCGCTAGTAACTTCCTTTTCTTCATATCCTTTATTCACTTGCCACATTGCCATCCGATCAGTATCATATACAATACAAAATGAAACATTTTTCGTTTTTCTTTTTTATATATTTCTTAAATAATATTTACTCTGGCGGCACATAAATGTATTTTTTGGCTGCGATATACACAATTTTTATTACAGAAAAGGAAAAAAAAATAAAATAAATATAATTCAACAACGACAACACGACTACACAACTAAAATAAAAAGTATTTCTTAAAGTGAAAACTAAACTAAACTAAACTAAAAATCTATATGAAATGAAATATACGACGAACAGCAGCAAATCTAACATTAAATTATAACTCATATTTTTTAGAAAAAGAAAAGAAAAGAAAAAAAAATTTTATATATATAACACATAATATTTTATTTGGCAGAAAAATACTACATTTTCCAAAATATTCCTTCTTTTTCTTCTTCTGCTACTGTTTCTTCTTTTTTATAGTTAAATAAAACCGAAAAAATTATAAATAAATAATACTACTGTGCTTTGTTTACGGTAGTCCATACCCCATATGATCTCCCATACCTATATTCAACCACCCATTATTAAAGGGATTTTTCATCTACGAAACAGTTTATTTTATTTTATATTTTTTTGTTACTTTTTTGCATGAAATTTAACAATAACGAAAAGCCAAAGAAATAAGCCAAGAGAAGAAAATTGTGTTTTTTTTTTCTTTTTTTATTCATTTTAAGCCGGAAACACGTGGAAATAAATATTATACAACAGTTTGATGATGATGTTTTTTTTTTTTTTTACTTTTTTCCGTATATTTTCGATAATTTAAAACAGAAATAATATTATTAGACATAAAACATTAAGAAAGAAATAATAAAAAAGAAAAAAAAAAATTTTTACGATAAAAAGCAATTAACAGTCTTTGTAATTGTGTTAATCATTTATTACAGAACATATTTTTGGTTATGTTTATAGCTGTGAGAGCTTAATGGCACCACGAAAAGTGATTTTACTAATCAGACAGCACGCAAGTTTTCTTCTTTCTTTCTTTATATAAATTATATGAGTATTACGAAAAAAAAAAAGGAAAAATGAAAGAAATTTAACAAAATAATTGATTGAATCAATTTAAATAAATTAAAAATTCATAATACATTTTTTTATTGTCATCGAGATGAGGTGAAATTAAAACAAATTATTAACGTTATATTGATATAATTAAATAAATCAATTAACCAAACCAAATAAATTATAATATTAAATTTTCATATATATATATATATATATATATATATATATACAATTCTGTATAATCAACGAAAATATCACAAAAAACATAAATAAATAAATAAATTCGTATTAATTATGAAAACAAAAATACAAACATTATACATAAATATGTTCTTTAAACAAACAAATGCGTTATTATTTTAATGTAAAAAAAAATATATATATAATTTATTAGCTATACAAAATAAATAATAATAAAAAGTTGAAAATTAATTATAAATAATTTTGATAAGTAATAAAAAAAAAAAAGAAAAAATGAATAAAATAATATTAATTATCATCAATTTCATCATTGAAAATAAATTTAATTTAATATAAATCGGGAGATGAGCATATGTTATAATAATATAAAATTATTTTATCAATGTTTTCTTGATCGATTAAGGCACAAAAAACACAAAAAAATATTACAAAATAATCGACAGAAATGGAAGAAAAAAAAACATAAAATTAAACTAAACGAAAAAGAAACGAAAACTTCTTAAACCGCTTATGGTTATTGTTAAAAGATATGTTAAAGTAAAGTTTATTTAAGCAAAACCTGTTGAAGTTTTATAAACACGTAAATATTCGAAGAGGTTTTATTTTCCCTTATTTTTCTTCCTCTTTTTTCTATGTTTCTTATATTTTTTTTTTTTATTTTTGTTGCTTATTTTAAATATTTTAGTTTATAATATGTTTTTTTTTATTTTTATTATTTATTTTGTTTGATAGAATTTTATTGTGGAAAAAATATTTCAAGTTTGTTTCAACTAGGGATTTTTTTTTGTTGTTGCTGTTAAAAGTCTGTTGCTGACTACATAAGCCACCATTGAAATGAAAGATTTAAATCAGATTTCCACGAAAAAAAGGCACCATGTACGTTTTCAAAGTCCTGCTATAGATTTTTATTTTTGATTTTATAGAAAAAAAGGGCGTCGTGCCTATTTGGCATGCAGTCGTGACTTGCTTATCTAAGATTCTGCCAATGTGATAAGAACGTTAAGACCAAAGTGAAGCGTAATTAAGCATTTAAAAATCAAAATTATAATTTACGCTGGTTTAGCATTGATTTAAATTATTTAGACAAATCACAACAATTTATTGGCACTTAGAGGCATAAAAAGGTTTAACAACGACAAAACAGTTAATACACTATAAGTAGGTTTATAATTACTAGTAAAAAAAAATTATTTCACAAGAATATGGTTAAGTATATCCTTTAATTAATTTTATTGAATAATTGATGAAAGCAATTATAATCAATGATCTATGGCTCAATTAACTGCCATATAAATTGTGTAATTTTTTAGTAAGAAAAGATTTTTATCTTTATTATTATTATAATAAAAATTATTTACATTTGTGTTTCCATTTTTTTTTTTCACTATTGCTGGGGAACTTTGAAAATTTATATGATGATGAGATGACAACGATGTTCTTTGCTTCCATATATTTTTATATATTTATATAAAGTCGTTTTTACTATTTCTTGTTATATAAAATAATAAAATTATTCAAATCACTTATATATTCAATCTTGGAGCGGCATTCATTTTAAATTAACTAAACAGAGATCTCATTTTCCTTCAACTTACATAATGTTCTTATTATTCTTAATATAATAAACAAACAAAAAAATATAAAAATGGAAGGCAAAAATAATATATATATAAACATATAAAAAATAAACACAAGTAAAAAGAGCAGAAAATACAGAATTTTTGGTTTTACTTGTATTAAAATGTCTCTATATAAATATGAGACTGATAACGATTATAATATAAGATAAAGTATAACAGAAGGCGTCATTGTTTTCCTCATCATCATAATGCGTTGTTTCTTTATTAAATTATCTTAAATTTTCTTTACTTAAATAGATTTTTATTTTAGTTATTTGTTTATTTTATTTATTTTTTTCTGTCTTCCTTTCGTTCTTTTTACTTGTTTCTTAAAATATATAATCCTTTTTTTTTAAGGAGCTTTTAAAGTGAAAAAGTAAGAATATTTTACAAATGGTTTTATTATTTGTTTTCTTTTATAACACATTTTAGGGAAAGCAAACCACTTTAATCACTAAATTCTATATTATTTTATTGTTGACTGAATAAGCTTATAAGCATAATTTGTTTATTTTAGGTCATTGGTTCGATGAAACCTCTAGAGTCTAAAGGTAACATTTTTTTTTAAAGTAAATAGAAATTATTTTTATTCAAAATACGGTTTAAACCCTCGACAACAACAATAACAAAAAAAAAATAAGCTGATCTTAAAAAAGATTTCAAGGAAAAAAAAATTATTCACGTTAAGTATAGCAAGATAAACGCTTTAATGTAAGGATATAAAGTACGCTATGAACGTATTTACATAATACACATATACATTTATTGATAAATACCCAAAGTAAATAGTAAATAAGAAAATAAAAATTTTTAAGCTACGACATCTGATGATGGTGGTTTGGGTTTCAGGATTTGAGTTAATAGCAAAATTCATGCAGATCGATTTTCAATGAATTGACGTCAATTATAATATAACGATTACAACCGTGGTTTTTTTCTCGAAAATAAAAAAATAAATATTTATTTATTTAAATCGAAAATTTTATGCGAATTTGTAAAAAAAAATTTATGTAATATATATACATATTTGTAAAAGTAAATTTGGTATTGAATATTTTATAAAAAAAAAAAAAATAGAAAGGCGACATATTCTCGCTTTGCTAGTTTGCAACAAACTTTAATATTATAATTTTAAATCATTAATTATCATCCAACTAAAATTGTACAAAAATACCAAACCACCTCAAATTTGCAAAAAAAAAAACCAACCCCAACATTGCATTTAAATTTTTTCAATTAATTTCTGCTTAAAAAACAACGTTGTGAATAGTGGTAATTTTAACAGCGAAAATATTTAAAATATCACCAAATTGCATTAAAAAAAGAAAAAAAAACTCAGCTCACATTTTTCAACTGCACAAAAATTCCCGCTTTTATCAAATTATGCAAAAGGAGAAACCAAAAATAGAAAATAAAAACAAAAAAATAATATATATAACAATTTTTAATGTTAGCAAATAAGAAGGTGAATTTAGGTGTTGTGAATTTATTTACTTTTCAATAATTTTTTTTTGTTTACTATTTTTGTTTCTTTTTTTTTCTACAATATTATTATTATTTATGTGAATTAATTTCATTATACCATATGGTACAATGTACTATACAGTTGATAAATAAATAATTAATTTAATAAATTAATAAATTATTGAAAGGACATATTTAAAATAATATTTTTGCAAGCAATTTAACGGGTGTTTTTATTTTTTTCTCAATGCTATAAACAACTTTTTTTGTCATGGTTGTTGTTGTTTTTGTTGTTCCTGATATTATATTGAAGTGTCTCTATTATACCAATTGCCAATTAACAAAACAAAATAAAAAAATAAGCAAAAATAAAAGGGTAAGCTTTTGATGATGGTGATATATTGTTAAAACATGAAAGACTAAAGTTATATGTCTGTCCTTTTAATACTCCTGGTTTTTCTTCTGTGTTTTTTTTTTTTGTTTCTTATTTATTCCTTTATTATTTTTCTTTTCTCTTTATTTTACTATGCTTTGCTTAACTTCTTTGCTATCTTTGCTTTTTTTTTTTTGTACTTTCTAGTATTATTTCAGTTAAAATAAATTGTATTTGCTTTCTTTGTTTTTATTTTATTCTTTTGCCTCTCATACATTTATTTATTTATTTCTAGTAGTTTTTATCAGACAATAAAATTGGACAAACTATAACAAAACAATAAAAGACGAGTGTTACTATTTATCCACTTGCTGTTTGCTCCTGCTACAATAGCAACTTTGTTACATGTTTTTATGCTATATTTGCATTTTAAAATAACAAGTGTAAAAAACTTTAATAATTTTTCCTTTATTTTTTTTATTTTTTTTTGGTTTTGTTTTTATTCAATATAAAACAATTAATTTTGTTTCTGTTTCTGTTTTATTATTACTGTTTTTTTTCACTTTATTTATTTTCTACCTTTTTGTTTTGATTTTCTTGAATATTCAATTGGGAAAATAACGTAACATGATTTTCTATCTAATTATTATTATTATTATATTATAATTTTTTTTATCTATTTGCATTTATATATATTAAAGGAATATATTATAAAATAATTACACCGAATTGAAGCAATAGGAAAATCTTTGTTTAGGTTATATCTATATGTGAAATCCCAATAGGAAATTTCAATATTAAATTGCTTTGGTGCATAGAGGATATATACATATATCTATATATAGTGCTATTTTACATTACTTCACTTTTGTTTAACATTGGTGTACTTTGCCTATGTAGAAAGTTTCAAATGCAACAATACAAAAACTTTTCCAAGTATATGTTAATTGAGCTTTCTCACGTCGAGTGGGCTGTGATTGTTATCTTTTCTACATTCTCAAAATAATAATAATAATAATAATAATAATAATTTGAATGTTGTAAAAGTATTGTACATTTCTATCTACTATATAAATAAAACAAAAAATTATCTCTATTATTTTTATGCGTAAACAAAAACACAATAATCATAATAATAATAATAATATCAATAATAATATGAAAAAAAATTAAGAACATGAAAAAAAAAACAATCAAACAAAAAATAAGTGTTTTAATCAAATAATAAAAGAATTTTCTAGTGAAAATCTGTTTTTATTATTCCATATATTCGTCTTTAGCTTAACTCACTATAAACTTACTTACTTAACTCAATTTAACTTAACTTTTGTTATATTCTTATATAAATAGAAGAACGAAACTAAACTAAACTAAAATCCATAAATGAATACAAACACCACCTCCTCATGTAATATTTGTTTGTTTGTTTGCTTTTTAATTTTTCTTCTATAATTTTTTTTTTTTTATAGAATTGCAATTTATACAAAAAAAAAAAACTATTAAACTGAGTTATTTTAAGCTATGCGATAAATATTAAACATATACAGTTAGTTTTAAAAAAAAACAGCACATTAAACTGAATTTCAAAAACTAATTAATAACAAATAAAATAAAAAAAATAAGAAAATTTGTCATATTTTATGCAAAAGAGAAGCAGAAGAAAATATATTCAATGGGATGAAAATCGATACATTTAAATGAGTGAATCAGCAATCAGATTAAGATTGTATATGTGAAATTCAAATAAAAATACGAAGAAATTGTATAAAAATATAAAAAATAATAAAAAAAAAAACAAACAAGTTTTGTAAGATTTTCTTTTATCATATTTATTCATCATTTGCTAACACCAAATCATTCTCCTAAAACCAAATTACCAATGCCATGACTTTTTGTGGTTGGTTGAACGAAAACCCGAAGAGCAAGAAAAAATAATATTCATGAGCTTTAAAAGTTATTTCCAACCAAATAAAGTTCTGCCAAACTCGAAATCATATCAAAAAATACAGCAAAAAAAAAAACGAAGGATGAAAAAAATGATTTGGAAATAAAACGAGAAAAAAGCAAACAGAAAGCAAGTGAAAAAAAATAAAAAAAAAAGGGAGAAAAAAATCAAAAAAAAGGGAGAAGCAAAGGCAAATAATAGAAAAGCAGAACGTAAATAAAATAAAGTAAAAAAAAAAAGAATTGCTTCCACCTATTTTATTGCAATATTTTAATATTTATCAAGGAAGAATTAAGGAGATAATCATTTTTGTGAAATTGTTTTCGAGATTATATACAGATTAACTTTCAGTTCCGTACAAAACGTTTTGGTTAACTAATTATTAAAGTTTTATATGTCACAGCAACCAGTATTATTGTTGTTATCATTACAATAATTATTTTTGTTAGTATTATTATTTGCTTCTTGCCGTTTTGAAAATAGTAAACATAAGAAATGATTGCTTTACTTCATTTAACTTTCTGAGTAAAAGCAATAACTGTTGAAATTCAAATACATTTATTCAATGAAAGTAAATTTAAAATTATTTTAATTAGATTTCAAGATTTCTTCATGTTGATTTTAGATTGGAAACCAATCGTAGACACATTACTCGTCAGTAAAATATATCTTCCGATTTTTTATTGTTTAGCTAAATTGCTAGACAATTAAAGTTTATATTTATTTTTTTTATGGTTATTTAAATACATAAATTAAATAAAGAGTGCACAATAACTACAGAATTGTATTAGCTAGGCAATGAGGCTAAGTACAGCGTTTGCATTACAAATATTCAAGTAAACATTAAACAAACTTATGCTAAATTAGCAAATTCATTTTAAAATAAAATTTAAATTCATTTCAAAGTGTCTGTTGAGTACACTTTCTGTTTATATATTATTTTATTAATTTAAATTATTTATCCAATATTGTTAATAAACAGTACGATAGTGTATACTACATAAAATGTACTTAATGGGATTCTACAATCCACTTTTCGAAAGGAAATAAACTAGGAATGTATTTCGTTTAAATCTTTGGCAATTTTAACAAGCATTATTTTTGAAACCGACTTATTACTTAAGCACAATTTAAATAATAAAATAATTTCTTGCTTCTAACTTCTAATAAAAAGGAAGTACAATTAGTTTTATCATTTAGAAGTAAATTCATCAATGATCCACTCAACACTCACTTTTCTTATTCAATTTTTTTTTCACTTTTGTTGCATATATTTACTGCTTTCGCTTAAAAACACTTTTTATATAAATTTTAAGTACGTTTATCCAATTTTTTTAATTAAATTAATTTTAAAAAAATCTATTAGGTGCGATTATAGGGAAAACCTATTACAATGATAATTCGGTCCGTCCCAACGTAGATATTATAGAAAAAAAAATGTTCACATATTTACCTTGTTTGTTATTTGATGATTGCTGTTGTTGTTGTTGATTTTGTAAATTTTGTGCCTGTATTTGATGTTGAGGCGTCGTTTGAGGTTGTGAATGTGTTGGATGTATTGTTAATAATTTAGCTTCGGGCGGTTTATGTGGCCCCACAGCTAATTGTGGTGCGCCCAATGCCATTGTTGGCGCTGGCATCATTAATGTTGACATAGCCAACATAATTTTATCTTTGTTTTTAATTAGTAAATATATTTTTAATTGATTTCTATATACTATGTTCTCAAAAGTTAAAACTAAATTATTATTCGTCTATTTCTTAAAAAATTGCTTGTGGCTTGTGTTTATAATTTTTAATATTACGATGTAAGTTTTTCCACAATTTATTTTGTCACTTTCAAACTGAAATTTTATCTTTTATTCGAATTTCTTTTTTCTATTTAATTTACAACTAAAATTTAAACCAAAAAAAATGTTGAAATAAGATAAATATATAGTTTACAGAAAAAACGCAAATAAATTTCTAGTTTAAAATAAACAAATACACAAAATTAAATAATTTTAAGATCAACTTAAAAAAAAAAAAAAAAATATATATATATATATATTTTGCACAAAAAATCTTTAGCGCAATTAATTATTTAATTTTTATTTATAAAACTCCTCGTAATTTTTTTATTTTGTTTAATTAAAACTTTATTTAAATTGCTTTTTTCGAAAACACTTTGCTGTAATTTTTTTTCTTTCTTTTAAAAAATACTCAAAAGCAATAAATTTAACTATTATGTATTTTTTAAATTTTAATTAAAAAAATAATAAAACACTTTATTATCTTACTTTTGTTTATAAGTGAATATGTATAAATTATACAAACTACACATTAAACTTTTTTCATTGATTTTTTTTAACAAAGATTTAAAAAAACAAACAAACAACAAACAAACACCGGGTATAAACAATAATTAACTAGAATTCTTTAGTAATATTTCAATAAATCAGCGAACAAGTTAAAGAATTTATTTATAACAGAACAACAAATATTTCTCATAAGATTAATATAAAAAAAAATGTAACACGCGTTAAAAAATATTTATCCAAAAATAACGAAAGAAAGTAAATTAAAAAAAAAAACTTTCAAAAAAAATGAATAAATAAAACAAAACAAACAGAAAAAAAAACGAAAATTATTATTAATAATTTTTTTTAATTATTCGCTTCTTTCTTTTTTTATTTTTATTAGTTTTACACTGAGCGAGAGCCTACAAGCCTAATTGAATAACGTACAGGAACTATACAGCCAAAAGCACACAGGGTCCTAACTAATCGTACTAACCGTAAGGCGACACTGCTCTAACTAAAACTTGCTAAAATACTTCAGACGATGAAAACCTGTCGTTGTTATCCAATAATGAAAATAAAACAAAACTGAGGGCAACAAATGTAGACTGTGAGCGCATTTGGAATTTATATTTGAAATAATATAAAAAAATTTGTTCTCTTTCTAAATTTTATGTTTTGCTTTTCTATATGTTTCGTTTAGTTTTGAACGAAAAGTGTATGCTTTCGATGTGCGCGCACTGCGTTCGAATGAAACCGAACTTTTATTTATATACCGAATACAGTTCGAGACTCTCTTCGTTGGATGTAAAGCTCACAAACGAACGTGCGTCCGCTTATCCTTTTTATTTCGTACATATAAAAAAAATCATTTCTCATTTCTCAAATTTTATGTTTTTGGATTTTATTTGTCGAAACAAAGTATGTATGTGCTCTTTGTGTTGTTTTTAGTTTAGTTTCATTTTTTATTTTCTTCTTATTTTGCATGTTTTTTATGCTTTCTTGTTTCCTTTAACTATATTTTATTATACAATTTTCCTTAGCTTCTTATTTTACGTGAATTCGAAATGCCGTTAACCAGACAAAGGCACTATGAAATATATAAATAATTTCTTTCTAACGTTTTTATTTATAGCTTGTAACATAGTAATTAGCTGGATAGAAACCAATAATTAATAAATAATTAAATATAATTAAAACAGCTTTCACAAGATATCAAAATTTATTTAAATTTACAATGCGATATAAATTAGAAGAGAAACGATTTATTTTTCTTTCTTTTTCCTATGGATAAATCACAGAATTTATAATAAAAACTGCAAGATAACTTAAAAACTTATCATAAGTTTAATAAATAAAAACTTTAAAAATATGTAGCATATCGTATTCCCTTAATATAATCAAAAAAAATGAATGAAAACGAAAAAAGAAAAATTTATTTTTTTGATTATAAAAATGAAACTATTTTGAATTTCAATAAAAATTTATTGCTAGAAAACTGACTTCCCTTTTTGGTTTGTAATGGTATATGTAATATTTTTTCCGATAAAATTGGGAAATTGTTAGATTGAAAATGATAAAAACAATTACAGATGTCATCGAAAAACGAATTGATTGTATTTAAAATAAAAAAAAATTGTATATACCAAAAGCAGTAGCTACAGCAGCCATCGAATATGTTGACATAGAGGTCATTAAAGCATGGTTATATAGTTTTTTCATCTTTATGAAATCATAAATAATACAAATTTAATAATAAAGAGAATTGAAAAAAATGAAATGTTTTGGTATAACTGTAGACATACACAAACTACATACAAAAAAAGCAAAAAAACAAAAAAGCTAAGTAAAATGTTTTTATAATCGAAAATAAGTGAGAGAAAATGACAAAAGGAGATAAAGATCAAAATCAATGAAGCATAATTGTGAAATTATTGCGGACATGAAATAAATAAGACGAAAAAAATAAAATAATAATAATAATATGAAAAATCACAATGTATAGACGCTAGATGTATATATTTGTTTGTATAAAAGAAATGTCTATATCTATAGGCAAAGATCAAACGTGACTATTCATAGAAAGTCATTCTTTGTTATATAACAAGACTTGTTGGCGAGTTAAGGCAAATTCTTTTATAAGACAACATAGATTATGTATAAATCTATCTGTTTATTTATATTATTAGAACAATTTCATCATATTACATTACTGGATATCTACTGTATTCGCTATCAAGATAAATAGCTAATTCATTTTATACCAGGCGCCTCCACTAGTATCAATATTTCTATACTCAAACCATGCTTCATTTTTATTAAATATTTTTTCATTACTATTATTATTATTATTATTATTATTATTATTATTATTATTAACTATTATTGAACGTTTGCCTAATAATAATTTTTTATAGCTGTTATTATTAATTTAAAATTCAAAATAAAATATTGTGAAAGTGATTTGGTTTTATTAATAGAAATTATAAGAAGAAAACATAGAATTTAATTTTTTTTTGTTTGTTTTTTTTTATTATTATTTTTCATTTAAAAGTGTGTACTGAATACTAAGTCAGTATTTTCGTCCTTTTTTAGTTGTGTGATATATAAATACGTAAATATGTATTTTACAAACCAAAACAACCAAACATCGTTTATAAATTCTGCCGTTTTTTTTTTATATTTTGTTTTTTCTTTCCATTGTTTTTGTTTTTACTGTGCTTCTATATTTTAAAATGAATTAGGCTTTTGTTTGTGCTCAACCAAGAGAATTTAATATGAATATAAACATACAGCTATTACTTCCACCGCGAGCAAAAGAACTGGTACACTTTACTGTATCCGTCGTACAGTACAATTGCACTAAATTGTGGATTTTTCTCTTTTTGCTGCTTTTATTTTTTTTTTTATATTTTTATATTTTTCAAATAAATAAATAAATATAAAATATTTTCCAGCATATCAAAAACAAAAACATCGCTATGGGCTATTCTACTATATTAAAAATTGAATATTTACTTTTCATCGAATTTCTAGATTGATAAATTTAAAGGTTTTACACACTTATCTACATAAAAACATACATACAATACACAAATCAACATATAAAATTCATTCAATTTCAATATACATACATCATACACTCTAACTTTTTAAATAACCCAAAAAAAAAAGTTCGTTTTTCATTTCTTCTCTGCTATTTTACCACCTTTAGTACAGCTTTTATACAGCTTTCTCTTAAAACATATAAATATATTTATTTCTTTTCAACTTTGCTTTCGTTTATTTTACTTCATTTTGCATCACGGTGAATTACAAGTAAATAAAAAATAAATACTTAAAAAAAAAGAAAACCGTAGAATTAACATAAAGGTAAAAAAAAGCTAAATGCAAGTGGTCTATAGTGTAACACGAAATATCAATGAAATATTTTCATTTTCCTTTAAAATGGGTTTTTGGGTTTCTATAATGCTGGAAATATAACTATTTTCTTAAGTCCTTAAAAGTTATCTTTAGAGAAAATAGAGGTAGTCGAATTTTGAAATCAAACATTAAAAAAGCTAACAAATGGTTCATATTAAAAAATAGAAAGAAAAAAACAAAAATAATAAATAAATCATCGGGGAACAGATTTGTTTACATTTTTTGTTTTTCTATAATATTTGGTATTTGTTTTCATCTAGAAAATTTAACAAAATAAAACAAATTTAGAATTTTTCTATAGAAACCAATGAACAAATAAAATATTAATAAAAGGAAAAAAAAAGAAATCTTCACCGCCCACATTAAATTAACAAAATATTCTAAAAACAAACATATGTAAAGAAATATTTTAATGTTTATTTTTGAAAAGAGAGAAATTCTTTGGATGCTACATAAATATATAAAATATTATATATATAAAGTGGACAGGACATTTAAATTGTTTTATGTTTTGTCTGTGTGTGTGTGTATGTGATAAAATTAAGGGTAGCATAATTAAAGTTTTTGACTATACGGAATAACACATTATAATATAAAAATAAAGTTTGGCCACATGAACATAAAATAATCAAAGCAACTTTTGATTGAGGTTTTGACACTTTCACTGGAGAGAAAATATTCCTAATATTAATATTTCCTCGAGATCAAGACCTCTATTATTTTGTTCAATTAATATCCTTAAAATGTTAAGATCGTGTTGTTTCTTTTTCGGTTTTCCTATTTAAAAACTTTCATTTCTTCGTTACACATTTCTTGGTTTCACTGTTTTTTCTTCCTAGCTAAAAAACAAATCTTTTTTTTTATACTTTCCTTCACTTCTTTATGCTATATTATTTTCTGTTAAGTTTCCTTTACTCTCTGTTATCATTTCATAATATTTACTTTTTCTACATAATTAACTTTAACATCATCGCGTCTTTATCTTTTATAAACATAACATAGATGTAGATCTCTCTTTCGGTTTTTGTACATCCACAAAAAAATATAAAAAATAATGAAAAACAGACAAAAAAAACTTTTTTTGTTTTATGTTTTCTTTTCCTTTTTTTTTTTTTTGTTATGTATAATGTCAAGCACAATATTTCAAACATGTTTTTTCTGTTTAACTGTGCCTTTCGCTCTCTCGCCACAGTTGTTTTATTCTTTTTTTTTTTAAGAAGAAAGTTTTAACCACGTGAATAAACGCAAATGTACCCTCAATTTTGTTATTAATATATATATATATAGTTTTTTGTGTGCTTTTGTTCTTTCTTTCGTATAGCTTGAGCTTCGAACACATTAAAAATGAATCACTTTATTGTACAAATAGAATGGGCTAAAGATAAATAGTAAGTAAATTTTCTAAATGAAAATTTGTTCCAAATACTGAAGCATTACTTGCTTTGCTTTTAATTTTAATTTTTATTCTTTTATTTATATAATTGTATTTTACAGTGTGTTTATTAATCTAAATTACAAAACTAATAATTTCATGAATTTTTATTGCCAGCTACCGTCACTGGTCTATCTGGTTACAAAACTCACAATAAGCATTTAAAAG
>OY540805.1:6618426-6644824 GCA_961205885.1 Ptychoptera albimana | reverse complement strand
CGCTTATCTTTATTGTTTTTTTCTTTTCTCTTTTTTGTATTTTTAAGCATATACGTGCACTTGTTTGTAAAAGTTTTTATTCTAATCATTTAAAGCAGCATACACCTTAGAGAAAAACTATATACAAAGAATAATCACTAAAAAGTAAATTGTTTTAAAAGCTTGCAATAAAGCTTTTGCACCTTTTTACGTTACACAAATAAACCATTAAAAAAAACGCTAATAAATAAAATTGAAATTAAATACAAACTTTTTACAGTTGAATTGAAGTTAGCAGAAAAACTTTAATTTAAGTTAGTTTTCTATATAAAAAAAAAATAAAAAAAAATTTATGATTTTTTATTTTTAATTATATTTCATAAGAAAGCATGCAAAGCAGCTTTACGTGTCTTAATAAATTAAGTAAATTAATTGTTAAAATGTTTTTAAAGACTTTTCATTTTTTTTTTTTTATTTTTCTATTTTCTTCTCTCAATAAAAACTTTATATAATATTTTATTGGCTAACCAATTTATAAGGAGTTTTAACGATTGCTAACATTTTCCTTCTTTTTTCTTCATTTTTTTTTTTTTTTGCAATTATTCATTTAGAAAACATTTTATTCAATTTTCATTATATAATTTTTCTTTTTCTTGTCATAAAAACATAAACCATACATGTAAATACGTAACAACTATATAAAAGTAAACATATTATATGGTTTAGTTAAGAAATTAAATGAATATATAGAGTTTATATATGTATGTAAATTATTTTATTTATTTATATCAACATCAGTTGAATAAATAGTTTTCTTCTATAATTTTCCTCTGTTCTTACAAGAATGTTACAAAACACAACGAATTCTGATGTGTTGTTATAACTTTATACAATATGAATCAACTTTATTATATTCCGAATAGAATAGCTGAAATAAAAAAAAAAAAAGTTTAACAAGGAACTAAAACTATTTTTAAGCTTTCGTTTATACAAATAAAAATAACCATGAAAATCCTTATAAACATTTTGCATTTTATGCATTTTCTAGATTGGATTTGAATATTTCCATTTTTTTTTCTTATATTTTCATTTTTTTTTATATATTATTCAATTTGTAGATTTTCGCTAATAAGTAAATAGATTAAAAATCAAATTGTTTACAAAAATAAATATTTAATCATAATTCTGTATTCGTTATAAATAAAAAAACAAAAATCTTTTAGTAATTAACTACCCTTAATGATAGATAAAATCTATGTTAAATCTGGAATAAACCACCTCACCACAAACTTAATGGTGGTGGGATACTTTAGTATAAAAGTACAACATAATAATATTATGTTTCCAAATTATATTAACTAATAACTACAACTTAGTAGTTTTTATAATAATTTTAGAAAAATAGATAATCATTGTAGCAATTCAT
This sequence comes from Ptychoptera albimana, assembly GCA_961205885.1. Lineage (NCBI taxonomy): Eukaryota > Metazoa > Arthropoda > Insecta > Diptera > Ptychopteridae > Ptychoptera > Ptychoptera albimana. The sequence continues at coordinate 6,643,419 of OY540805.1, read as the reverse complement.
CATTATTAACCTTTTTAATTATATATTTTAATTAATTAATTATATTTTAGTTTAAAAAATAAAACAATTTATATTCAATATATTACACAACATATTCTCATTAATTCATTCATGCATTAAACTATGCTTTATTATTTGGATAGATAGAAATTTAGTTACGGTTATATGTATTTCCTCGCCATATCGTGTTACAGAGATATATTTAAATGCATTATTGTTTTGTCCTTTGTACATGTCCATCATCATTTTATTCATTTAACGCAACAAAAATAACAAACATCGGAAGCAGTAGCAAGGAAGCATATAACAAGCAAGCATTAAAGCATACATAGATTTCGGATAATGCAAAATGTAAAAGGCCTAGAAGGCAATAAAATACAATTTTTTATTCCGTCGTTTTTTTTTTATTTATTTATTTTTTTTTTGTTGAAACAAAAAAGAAAAAACAACCATCTATCTATGAATATAATTTTAAAATTTTATCATCATCCAATGTATCGTTTTGTTATATATGTTTTCTCTATGTCAGATTTTGTCGCATAGACTCTATTGCATAATTTTCTATGATTATACAGATTATATTGATCAGCTTGCTTGTTAATGTTCTTTTTATATTGAATATTTTATAACCATATGGACATAGCACCGTTAGGCATGGTCTTTTACAGTCTATCGAAATGTGCATTGGTGGGGTATTTTTATCGTAACCAAAAATGATATAAAAAAAGAAATGTTACTAAAAACGAAATCAAAAGAAACAACAACAGCGGTTGCAAAAAAAAAAAAAAAAATTGGTAAATAATAGATAAATACGATAATTCTACCATCGCATAGTGTTTATACATATTAAAGTATATAGAAGCCATAAATTCGATAAAATAATGTATCAGCAAATATATATAAACATTTATTATTTATTTATTATCAAATAATTAAGCACATGTTAAGCATTTTAAGAAAAAAACATAGAAAATCAAATTTTAAAATAAGCTTATTTATCCTGAACAAAAATACGAGATTAAAAAAATGTAATTATATTTCAGATTGTTTTGCACAGTTTAAAAAACAAATGGGAAGCAAGCAAACTAAATTAGAAAACATAAGGAAGAAAAAATCTCATTACTGATTAGGATTTTAGTTTACTATATTTAACTTTAGTTTAGGCAAAACAACACAACACATTTTAGGCGCATAAATAGAGTAATAGCAATAATTATAGTGAAAATAATAAACGCAAAATTTAAAACGGCACCAAACAATGTAATTTAATGTAAAACTAACAAAGTTGTAAAATTAACATTAACAAATACTACACTCATTAATTTCCTATGTTTAATTAGCAAAATTCAAAAGAAAGTATCTTCTAAAACTAAGTATACCAGCATCGTGAATTTTACAGCCACACTATCAGCTAAATCCAATGATTCTAGAAACATTTTTAACGCTTATAGTCAGTCGTATTCTAGTTATTTTTAACGAAATTCACTATTGTTTCGTATTTAAAATTTAACTTATTTTCTTTTTTTCTTGTAATGCACGATATTGTCTATTGTTATATAGACAAATTTGTAGCATTAAGCGACTTTAGTATATCAATGACTGTTCTAGCAGTTAGCTTAAGGTTTAATCAAAGAAGACAAGACGTTTTAATTGAAGAAAAAATTATATTTTTCTTCCTTTTTTCTTTAATTGTTTTGATTTCTCTTATAATTTTTATTTATTTTTTTTTTGTTCGAGCAATATAAAACAGTTGAGTGAGATCAATTATCTTTTAATCTTCTGTTTATTGATTGATCTTCTCATTTCTAAAGTCTTAACTTTAAACAATGCGATGTCATGCGTTGTTTTTTTCGTTTCCTTTACATTTAATTTTACTTTACGTTCCCTTAATCGTAATCATGCAATTAAATACCAATTTTAATTTTCTTTAATCCAATTAATACAAATTAATTTCTTCTTCTTTTTTTTAATTCAGTTTAATGGAAAATCATTTTTAGTGGGATCTCTAAAAACGATTAACATTAAACAAAAGACAAAAAGACTACAATACACAGAATAACAAAACTTTTGATTGCAATAATTAAAATGTTTTTTGTGCTAGAGAATGTTCTTTTTGGTTATAAAAGCTTTACCTTTACCTGATTACAAATTTACGTAAAATTAACTTCAGAAATTAGCAACGGAAATAATTATAATATTATCGTTATATAGCTTTATTTTTTGGATGAACATAAACTAATGGTGTGAGAATAATTATTTTTATTATAAAATTGATAACATAAATTTATAAAAACAGACAAAACACTTTTTATTCATGTTTCAGGAAACATCTAGCATCTCATAGTCTAGCAATAAATCAAATAAATAATAATAAAAGTGGAACACATTCATGCGTAATATTTAACTTTTATGATACTGCTTTCTTTAAATAAAATTTGAAATGAGGAAAAAAGACAAGAAAATAATTCACATCTAATCAGTGTTCACATATAAAACATGAGAAGAAGCAAACTGAAGAAAGCAAAGACTTTACTGCCGTTTATTTATGATTTCGCATATTTTTGTTTATGTATTTATAAAAAATTATAATAATAATAAAATTATGTTAAATTTTCTAAAAATCATATACATATATATACGAGTATGTTTAACTAAATGAGTGAAAAAATGAGAAGTTTCTGTTTCACATTTTTTTTTATCTAAATATTCGTCTGACCTTGTTTTCATCTAGTTTTTATTGTTTTCCATACTTTAACATTAAATTTTTCGCTCTTTCTATTATTATAAAGCATATACAAAGTATGTAGTGATGTGAAGAAAGCAAAAATGAATAAAATGCCATAAAATTTATCGCTAAAGTCAGCTCATCCATTTGTTTCGTTACGCATTGCCTCATTTCACAGAATAAAATTATTGAATCAAAAACACAAGAAAAAATTTATATATCGAACCAACATAAAAAATTTTTTTTTTTTTGCCATAAAAAATGTTTTGAAAATTTAAGGATAAATGTCGTGATTTGTATAAAGTGTTATAAAACACGAATAACCACATAGCGTTATCGTTAATGCCGCTGTTAACATTATAGAATCTGTTGTTCAATAAAAACAAAAATCACAACCAAGGAAAAACTATTTCTCTGGTTATTTATGTTAAATCAATTGCGATTCATTATAGTTTAAATAAAAAAAAAGGAAAAATACTCTAAAAACAATACAGCAAAAAAACTTCCTAAGCAGAATTATAACATTTTATCCAGATGTTTTCCATAGTACTCACCTTTACATAAAGTCATTAATAATATTATTTTCAAATGTTAACTAATCAAACTATAAAAATTACAGTAAATGTCAATAATTTAATTAAAACTCTCAACATTTACATAAGATAATTTTATACAAATGGTTTTTCAATTTTTCCATATTAATTGAAAGGGTTTAACAACAAACAATAATTCAGTTTACAAACCATGACATTCTATGAAATGAAAACTATTGAGTATTTATATTTTTATGAAGATCATTTAAATGTGATTTATTGTTATGATATAGTTTTCACTTAAACTTAATAAATCTACAAAACCTCTATAACACTAATGTAGTTACAATCATCTAGTAAATCCAAAAAATAAAAAAAATCTTTTATACAGCATTTAAGCATAATAGATATTAATTTATCTAAATATATATTCTTGAACCCCCTTTTTGCATATGTAAGAACATAAAAAACCATTTATAACACTTGTTTAGTTTTTGCTAATGTCCAGTTTTATACTTCAATAAATGTTCAATCAGCATACAGCTGTTACAATATCTTTCCCTACTTTCTTATAGTTTTTGACTCTTTTCTTTATATTATCTTAAATGTTTCTTATTTTGCTGTTCTATGTTGCTTTTTTTATTTTATTTTATTTTATTTTATTTTATTGATATTATTTGAATTGGTTGGTCAATTTAGGATAAAATTATAGCACAAACTTTTGTCTTTATTTAACCCAATTAACGATTAATGCTGATATTCTGCTTTGTATTTTATTTTGTTTTATTTTATATCCAGCGGTTGATGACCCGTTTTAATAAAAATCATTTCCTTAATGTAACAATAAGGTTGTTATTTTATTGAGAAAATAAAACATATAATTCTCTTATTCAAAATCAAATCTCCCGTCTAGACTAGCCCATATTTTTAACATTTAATTAAAAACGTAGAGAAGAGTAATTTCAGGACGAAAAGATTAAAGACACATACAAAAAGTTTTACACTAAATAATTCAATGCAGTATATTTTACTTTAATAAAACTCATTATTCAATTCATTATTTAAACGCATTTTAAACACACAAAATGTAAAAACTAAAGCTTCCTAGTCTTAAAAGTGGCACCAAACTAACCAACAGCATACATCAATGCATAAACATGTATTGGAGTTTTACAACAATATTTCTGCTGTATTTTATCGAAATAAATAATGGTAATAGTAATGTTAATTTTAATACTAATGTCACACACTTTTGCTTGTGTAACTGAGCTACAATTAGAATATATATATATATATATATATATATAATTACGCATAGATTAAAATTTAAATTCTTTCAAACAATAGAACCTAGTTATTTACAATGCTGTTAATGGTTAAAATGTTAGTTAAAAAATAAGCATAAAGTACGATGCATTTTCTACGTGAAGCAGAATGAAAAAATAAATAAATTAAATAAAGCACAGGCAAAAATAAAAAAAAAAAATTTACATTTAAGCGGAGTAATAGGTTGAAAGTACATTCCACAATGTGCATTTGTGATGTTCTTTTAAATAACAAAACAAGACCAGAACTGTGAAAAAAAATGCATCGACCAGTATAAGGAGGTTAAAGTTAAACTTAATGGTTATATAGCTGATGTTAAATTCATAACCCTGGAACTGAAATATTACGCTTTGCATGCAAATTTCTCAACTATTAAAAATAGAGAAAAAAATTGTTGTTGTTTTTTTTCTTTTTTACGTTTATTAAAGAATAAATAAAGTACTTTACCTATTTTTACACTATAAAAATATATATTTAATGAAAACATAAATAAAAAGAAAAATAATAAATTCACTTCACTTGTACTAAAATATATACAATTATGTATTTACCATAGATTGTCATTTTATTAATTTTTCTCTCTACTCTTTATTATTTATATATTTTATTGTTTGCCTTTTATGATAATTTTATTTTTCAATTGTGCTTTATTTAATTATTTTTCACCTTTTTAGTCGTTTTGCTTGTACAAAAGCAGAAGAAAAAAACAACCATTGTCTAAATTTATTACCATTTAATAATTATTATTCCAATTGATTGAAACATTATTGTAAGAGAAAAATCACAAGAATACTTGAAGCAAGACAAAGTTTTTACAGATTTTATTTTAGTACCAGAAAAAAAAAGAAAGTGTAATAATAATTATAATAAAACCACAAAAACAAGTGAAATGAAAGGAATAAAATTATATTCTATTCTGCTTTGATTATATTATAATTACAAAAATTCCTTAAATTCAAAAATGTCAAATGTTAATTTTTCGCCCTTTTTCACTATAAAACGTTGTGCGTGTATAAATGATAACAAAAAAGACAAAATTACAACCAGAAGGGCACCAACGATAAAAAAAAGCTGCAAATACAAAATTAACCTCAAAAAATAGAAGAAAGGAAAGTACACAATTATTTTTACTTTATGTGAAAAAATCATCAACGCTTGGACAAAGATTGTATTCCAAATAAAAGTATGCAGGGGTTTGGTTTCATTTTCTATTTTTTTCCTTGTTTTCTATTTTTTGGGTTCATCCATAAATTGTGACCTCAATCTAAGAAAATATGTGTTCGGTCAAATTATCTACAAAACTTCTCAGTGTGTATTTGTGTGTCCTATTTCATATTGCGCCCATGTTTCCTGCAGACACCATTGTCACACACAACTAAACTAATTTTTCTACTTGTTTTACTCGTTGACAAATTGTTTTATTCTTAGCTGGTAGTTTTCGGATATATTTTCCATTTAATTTTGATCATTTATAGCCGCATAATAAAAGCATATATGTTAACGTAACGCAGCGTCATTACCACATATAAAACAACAAAAACAATACATTATTAAATGAAGAATTACACAATGAAATCCTCATACCAAAAAAAAAATAAATAAAAAAAATGGTTAGTGAACGTGTCTCGTTGCTTTCTTTTCTACTGATTTTACTTTACTTATTAAAAATTCACAATAAACAAATTATCAAAAAGAAAATCATTTCCTTATATAATATATTATCGATTAATGGAATGATACGTTGGTTTTTAATTCTAAGAAAAGATCACAAAATTGGAAAAATGTAACGTTAAACCACAACATAGCCACAACAAATGTCTTAAAAACGCAAACAACTACAGTGGTAACAGGGAATATAAAAATAATAAAAAATTAAAACCGGATAAAGATGACTAAGAAGAAGAGATACAAACCAAATAATGATAAAAGAAAAAGTAAAATATATATGTATAAAATTGGCCTTCAATGATTCAAAGGTTATAGACAATCGAAAACGTTGAGCTCCCTGTAGGCCTGAAGGTACGCCGTTCGCATAGTACACAATACAAACGGATCTATCGTCAGGGCTCCACACATAACCACCCCGAAGCACCTCATATCTATATTCTTATTATTATTATTATACTTCTCTTCGTTTTAATTTTTTTTTTTTTTTGTAATATTTCAGTTATATTTTTCGTCATGTGATTGCCGGAAGCATTTTACTTACAAAATCTACAAAAAAAAAAAAAGAAAAGTAAATGCAGAACACACTTGCAGATAGAAATATAAATGAAAAAAAAAAACCCAATACACCCCATGTAAAATGAACATACATATATCCAATTTAGATATTTTAATAGCCACATATATATATATACATATATTTCATCAAACAAATAACAACAAAATGGATAACAACAAACAGACGAAAAAATACCGGATATACAACACAAATAATATATTATGTATTATTGGTAGCAATAAATTGATTGAACTTTTTCTTTTTTATTTTTTTTTATATATATTTATTTCATACTTTTATTTTATTTTTTCATTTTTTTTTTGTTAAATTTCCTACCTTTTTGTTTTTCGGTTTTTATTCAGTTTTTTTTTTTTTTTTCGTTGTATTGTTTTCGTGTTTTTTTGCAATGTTAAATCAACATTTGATTATAAATTCATTATTTTATCCAAATTAATGGGAAATTATTATTTTAAATATTAAAATTGTAATTAATTTTCTTCTTTTTTTTTTTGTTAAATGAAACAACAAAATTTTATTTTTTTTTTACAAATAACGAGCCGGAAATTTTGTATTCTGGTTTCTAGTGTAGACATATTATTAATATTCATAAACTTTTAAAAAAACAATGAGAACTTCAATGTTTGTCGAATAGTTTAGTTATATTATAACTACAGTATAGTTTAGTGATTGAAGAACTAAATGTATTCCGTACAACCTTAAATTCTTAAAGTTATTTCAAAATAAACGCATAACACTAAATAACTTAAATGGCAAAATCCAAAGCAAAAAAAGAATCTCTTTTTGAAAAAATACATAAGAAAAAGAAGAAGAAGAAATTGTCATTTCTCTAACATAAAATAATAAGCGAAAACTAATCTAATTGCTTGAACAGAAGTAAGCATCATCACCGTCAATCTTGTCTTAGCTAAGAAAAAAAACTGTTTTTATCTGTTATACTTATTTTGGCGTTTAGTCTTGTTGTTTGCTGCCAAAGTACTCTGTCGACACTGATGTCATCAAGGAAAAAAGAGGATATTTCAAAAATGTCCTTTGCTGATAATAGTAAAAAAAAAATATTATAAAAATCTCAATCTTAAGACGAATATTATACCTCACACTAAACTTAAATAAACGAAATATATTTTATCGTTAACGGATAAACCTAATTTATTTTCTCATGGGATTGGATTTATTTCGTAAAGACACTGCACAAAATAGAAACTTTTCCATACCATCCTTCTATCCGTGAATAAAATAAAAACAACAACAATTGAGGTGGCCAACAACAAGCAACATACAGTAGCAATATATTAACAGTTTTCAATTTATCACATAAAGAAATGTTATTATAAATAATATTTGATACACAGCATAAAATTAAAAACAAATTCTTGGTAAGTTTCTTCTTGGTTAAATTCGTACATATTTTTATTATTTGTCTTTCTTATGTAAGAAAAAGTATGATTAACATGCGCAAGAAAATATCAATATTATTACGAAATAAATAAAATAAAACAAAGAAACTGTTGAATTTTCTAACATTATAGTCCATGATTTATTATTTTTTATTTCATAAATTTAATATCAGACAACACGTAAATCTGCTGCTTTTTTTATTATTTTTTGGGCTTTTATATTTGTTTTTCCAAAACACCTTTTACAAGATTATAACTGTATATTTTCTGTATCCAAAAATTTTTTTTTTTTTATTTTTCGTTGTAAATATTATAAATATATCGCTAATCCGATGTAAAATCATTGCATTCATTTTTATCTTAGCTACGTTACACAGACGATATCGTTATTAGCTTTAAATACCGGTGTCTTGTGTAAATTTTTTTATCGGTTATAATAATATATTTCCCAAATATATGAGTTGTAACTAATAGATAAGACAAGATAAAAGAAAAAATGTTAATTTATTTTCACTTCATTCAAGGTTTTTTTTACTTTTATCGAATAAATTGTCACACATAAACGACATATTATCAACAAACAATATTTTCTTATTTTATTTTTCTATCGGTTGGTTATTTTTGGTGTTCACAGAATGGCAAAAAAATAATAAATAAATACGCACATGATGGGTTTATTTATCTGTTGTATATACATATAATAACAAACCATGAATATAAAAAATACCAAAAAAAAAAATGTCTTGAGGGTGTTTTTATACCAATTTGAATGACATATGTTACTGTTTTTTTTTTTTTTTTTTGTTGGTTGCTCGTTTTCTTGTTATTCTAAAGAAAAATAATAATAATAATAATAATAATAATAATAATAAAATGAAACAATTTTTGTTGGTGGTTGTATATTTTCTCATAATCAAAAGAAGGACAGAAAGGTGATGTTCAAATAAAGTAATTCACGAGGTTATTATTTACTTTAATTTTTTTGCTGTTTCATACGAGAATATGTTAGAAATGTAAACGGGATTTTTTTATCTTAGTTTCCAGGTAATCCTTATACACTTTAATTCTTAACGTTAAGTCAAATGAAAATGAGACATAATTCCTTGAGAAAGATGGAAAAAGTTTAATTTTTATTAAATTTTTCATCATGTTTTTTTTTTTTTTTTGTTTTTTTTTGCTTCTTTTTGCTTCCTTTTCCTTTATTTATATTTTTTTTTTCTTGTAATAAAAAACAATAAATGTCACAGTTTAAATGCATTTTTTTTTAATAATAAATAAATTAAATAAACACCATTGAATCTTTATATTATGTTACATTACGACTATTACGTTTGATTACAGACAAGAATATTACAGAATATTACATTCTCATTTAGAGTATAATAATAATAACAATAATGATATTTTTGCACCATTTTTATTCCTTCTTTTTTTAATATAAAAATAAAAAAATATTTAAAGACCCATAAAGAAAAAAAAAAAATTATAAAAAAAAGGAAAAAAAAAATTAAAGAAACTGTGAATAAAAAACAACAACGGAGGAAGTACAATTGTAATAAGAATGAAGAAAAAAGCATGGAGGATATTTTTCGTAATGAAAAAGAAAGACATTTTTAACATCCGGGGTTGATATAAAACAGATATATATATATATAATATTTATAATAAGATAGAATTTTTTCAAAAGTACAAGACTGTATTTCCGATTCTTTAATACTTTATACTATTATTATTATTTTATTTATTTATTTATTTTTTATCATATTTGTCATTTATTTATTTGTTTATTCTTGTTTTTCTTCTGTTGTTTGATAAACTGGATATAAGATTAGGATAACTAGAGTCTTGTGCTGTTTGTCTTTCATTTCTTAACAATTTCATTTTTTTGCATTGTCTTGTTTTATATATTTAATGGTTATATTGCGAAATGTTTTATGTTTATTGTCCAGAATATACTATTGTTTATTTTATCACTTAAAAGATATACTGAACTAATTGCAAAAGCTTTATTGTTTGCAAGCTTTTAATGTTTTAAATGTCTGTATGTTTCGTTTCAACAATTGATTTATTCATTAATTTTTTTGTCTAATTTTTTTTTTTAATTAAATAATAAAATTTTTAGAATGCAGGTAATTCGGTGAGTGATCATTTAACTAGAAATCATTGAATACTTTTTCACTTTTTTTTGTGTCTCCGATAATGTGTCTTTGCCAACTCCACAAAACCTCAGTTACGAACCAAAATTATATCATTTTGAACAATATTTTGCAACATAATTATAATCATTATGATATTATGTCTAATTAAAATGCAAAATATATTCTAATTAGTAAAATTAATGAAAATATATTTTTTTATTTTGTTAAGCCATATATATTTCAATATCAGCCATTTTATCTTATTCTCAATTATAAGCTTTTAAACATTTGTTTACCAGTGATGTTGTTGTTGTGTTTTTTGTGTATTTAATGTACCATAATATGTGATTTAAGCTCTAGCGAATTAAACAGATAGCAAAGAGAGTGATTTTTTTACACTTTTCACAAAATAATATGTACAGCTAATGGAAATTATACAGTAAATTGACATAGAACGACAAAAAAAATAAGAAAAATAAACTCATTACATTGGTTGGTAATAGCAAAATGGTTCAACTACTATTGTTACTTGAAAGGTAGTTGAACTTTTTTTAAGTAGCAACGGGAGCCTTTTAAAACATTAAGGAGAATAAAACTCTTCAATACGAAAATTAAAGTTTTATATTTATTTTTTTATTTATTGCAAAACTACATTTTGTTATTACGCTTTGTGAGACGTTCTTATCACGTAACAGAATCATTTAACAATGTAATTTTCATAAAAACTCGGTTTGAAAGTTTCACTCGGAAATTATGACACATTTTTTGCATTTCAGAAAAATAAAAAATTAATTCATTTAATTTGTAGAAATAAAAAATGTTTAATGGATGCCATGAGATGGTTTTAAGGCCAGAAATATCGAAAATCTCTAACGTAGAAGAAATATTTATGAGTTGTGTCCACATATTAAGGATATAAATCATTCCATATTCGGACAGAATAGACAAACGGATTTTAGTATTTTCATTTTTTATTTATTTATACGTTTTTTATTATTCTTGCTGCTTTATTTATTTATATTTATTTTTTATTTACTATTTGCTTTATGTTATTTGATGTTATTTCTCTAAAATACTTTAGGTTATTAATTGCATTCTTGAATTGCTTAAACATTTTTTTCTGTAAAGCAGTAAAATGCAACAAAACTTTCAACAATATTCAAGCTTTAGGCAAGAAAATAAAATAAGAGTGCAACACAAATGCATAGCTATGATGAGTAGTTTTAGGGTGGTGAATAGTTATGTTTATATAAGTAGTGGCTTTTCGAGTATTTATTTAAAAGCCACATATTCGTAGAGGTAGTGTTGATAAAAACTAAAAAAACATTAAAAAAAAAAAACGAAAAGTAAACAGTATGAATACAAATCAACATGACTGCATATACATATGGAACACCATCAACAGCAGCATCTCTGTACGAGAAAAACGCATACACATATATAACATAAAGCTTACAATCACAAAATAATAATAATAATAATAAAAAAAAAGACCCAAAGAATTCTATAATGAAAAAACAATGTCATTCTTCTGTCACATCACATGGATTTCGTTTACCACGGCAAGAAATGTCACGCGACAAACAACGACAACAATAAATAATAATAAAAAGACGCGACCGCGTTTATACGAAAAGCAAAGGGACGGGAAGGAAAAAGGGAAAAAAATTAAATAAAACAACAGAAGAAAAAAAGTATTTTGTAGAAAAGCAGAGTGAAAATAGAAAATAAAAGCAAAAAAGCTTACTCACATCACGCATAACATAGCTATATAATATCTATCACTCATTCAGTGTAATGCGCCATATATTCATCCTATGTTTTCTAGATAAATCGGTTGGTTGTGCGAACACACTTTATTGCTATTTTTTTTTTCTTTTTCCTTTTCCTTTCCTTTTTATTGTAATAATAGAATCATGGGGGATCTGTAGACTTTAACATTTTCCTTCTGTTATTATATATATATCATTTTTTCTGCTGTTTTTATACGTGGCACATTACAAAACGACAAAGATGAAGTATCACTTTGCACAAATGAATTTTGAATAAGTAAAAGAAAATATTGAAAATATCGTAATGAAATGAAATTTAACATTGGTTTATGCTTTATTTAATTTGACTTTGAATTTATAATTTTTCTTGTTTTTTTTTTTCTTTGCATGCCTGTATAAATAAAAAAATTGTTTAACATTCACATTTACATGAGTACGCTCGCTTCTCTCTATGGACGTGATAAAATTAATCAATTTGTTCTTCCTTTAGCATAAATAGTATGACAAATAAATAAATTATTTAAAGTTTTATTATTTTATTATGTTAAAAATTATAAATAGAATAGTAAATTAAAAAAAAAAATATAAAGCGAATTATATCAAAAACCAATGATAAGATAAATTCAGGAAAAAATCATATAAAACTATAATATTATGTTAAGAAAACATAAAAAATGTTGGAAAAAAATGTGCTAAAAATGGCAACTAGAAATCTCTGAAGACTTAAAAGTATGAAATCTCCATGCAGAGACTTCTGGCAGATAATATTTTTAACTGTATGGTTTTGGAATTTTGAACATTTTTTTTTTTTGTTTTTTTATTTTCTTTATTATTATTGCTGCCAGTGGCTGGTGTTCATAATCGTACAATGCAATACTATATACATATCTACACAAAGTCACTCTGTACGTTGACGAGGAATCTTTTGTTGTCGTTGTTATATAACCCAGTCGGAGAGTAAAACGATTTGCTTCATTTCTGTGTTTTTTCATTTAAATAGTGTGAGGATTTTGTTGTGCTTTTTTTTATTTCGTTTTTCCTACATGGCCACACTTTTTTTCCCATATTTTCCTTATTTTTTTTTATTTTATATTTTCTTTTTCTACATTTCTTACACTTATATAACATAAATGACGTTGTTTTAACTTGGGTTTTTATCGAACATCTTCAAATTCACAGCACATGACGTTAGAACGTTGTAGATTTTTTTTTCATCTTTTCTCTGATCTATACACAGAGCGTTAGTTTCCTTAATAAACAGAAAAAAAATTTATTTTTTCTTTTGTAAATTTATTATGTTTAAATTTTTAGTATATGCACTTCCATTGGGAAAATCACTAAGCAGGACTTTATTCGTTTATATGGACACCGAAGTGGAAAAAAAAAATTCTGAAATAAAGGAAGCAAGAAATAATATAGAATTTCAAAAATGTGTATTTGTGTGGAAACGTAGACACATATGCAGCTTAGGAAATATGATTGGCAGATAGAACTGACAGCCGACCATGTGCATGTGCCAAAGCAGCAGTAAATGTACCAACAATAGCAATACGGCTGCAATTGAATCAGTTCTAACAGTCAGGCGTCTGCATACAACATAATTGGCGGTTGGTGTATTTGATGGTATTGTTTGTGGTTTATATTCAAGTCCCGTAACAAAAAATGGAAATAAAAATTTTTCAAATTGGTGTCATGAAACTATTTTGCGTTTTTAACATTAAGCTGTCAAATGCATAAAATAAAAACGAGTGCAAAATAATTTCATAAAAAAAAAGGTTCGAAAAAATGCTGAAATTGTCGGAAAATTATTTTTTTTCTTTTTTTTTGCACATTTTTCTCAGCTTTACAATAAATTTTTTATTTTTAAAATATATATATAATTTTTTTTTTCGATTTTATTTGATTGCTTCAATTTATTGACAATTCAAATAGGCGGTTTTGACATCTATAGAAATGTTGATTTATTTTTTTTTTGTTAAGCATTATTTATATTCGATTTTAATTAATATACTTTTTTAACAACATTTTAAAAATTAATTTCAATTAAATATTTTAAATTTAAATATATAATTGTATTAATTCATAATAAGCCTTTTTAAATGATTAATCTATTACCGCTACATCATTTTGCAAATGCATAATCAGCATCATTACAACAGTTATTATGATGAAAATGCAATATTCTGTAAAGGACGTTGACACATTGTAAAAATGGAAGAATAATAAAAATACGATGAATTGAAAAAGCGACTTTCCATAAGCATTTTTGATCTATTAAGTATTTTTTCTATTATAATTAATAATTTAAAAGTACTTCTAATAGCATCTTATTTTAAATGAAAAATATAAAACCAACATCGCATACAGAGAAAATTTACAATAAATTAATATTCAGTAAATTGTTTTAAACATAGGGATTACAAATGTTATAATGGGAAAAGATAAAAATAAAAGGAAAAAAAAAATGTAATTGTAAAAACCGAGAAAAATAACTAGAAACATTATTATAACATTTAATTGAAAAGATTCGAATTTAATATGTGAGTAAAGAGGAATAATGCTGCTTGTTTCCAACCACAGGTTTTCTAATACCTATATCTTGCCAATTCCAAAATTGCGTGACAAAAATATTAAGTAAAAATAATAAGAAAGAAAAAGAAAATATAATTGAAAAAATAATTTTAAGTGAAAGAAAAAAAAATAAAGAAAAATATAAATAAGGGAAGAAAAAAATACCATCAAAGTAGGTTTATTTCAAATTTATATAGAAAGATGGAGTAATATTTGTACTTAAGGAGGAAAAAAACGAATATTAAGCTTTTTTTTTTTTAATAAATTGTGATAACAATAACAACTGCAAATCATAACGAATTTAATTTGTACTAGTATTTATATTTTTAATAAACTTTTCTCGTATATTTTAGCGTAACATGTGCAAATTACATACATGAAGTTACTCTACTTGCTATTTAGCACATAATCATCAGCGTTTTATGTTACAGTAGAAATTCTATAGGCGCGACTTATACATTTTGTATTGTGATGTTATTATGTTTCTTAAGGATGGAATAATATCTACGATTTTAAAGTAATTTAACGAAAAAAAAAAATTATTCATCATGCACAAGTCTCAGAAAAACGTCAACTGGCTGTATTTTAAATTAATTTTCCCTTCTTTTTTTTAACCAAATTATATTCATAAAACTAATAAATTTGAAAATTATAACCCATTTTACAAACAAATTTCGGTTTAATTTAATAAAAATAAAATCTATTTATTTGTTGTTTGTTTAGGTGGACACTTTTTGAATGTTTATGCATATGTTGCATTGCAAATTGTTTTTCGTTGTTAAAAAAAAAAAAAAGACAAAAAAAGGAATAAAGCAAACACACAACAAACAAATAAACTTTTAAACTCCATTATACATTTATTTTTCAATTTTTATTATTATTTCACTGTTGTTTTTATTAAATCATCATGTATTAATAAACAAAATAAAGAAAAAAAAATTTTTTTTTCATAAATTTGATTTAATTTAAATTTGACCACATTTTATAAAAATATTTGACTACAAAGTTGTTTTTCAGATTTATTTCTAGTATTATTTTTTAATGACAAAAATGTTATTTAAAAATAGTTTTTTTTTAAGGATGAATTGCATATAACAACATAAAATCCAAATCAACGTTAAAGAGCAATGTGAAAAGGGGATGCTGCATAAATGTTTCTCTAAAATTATTAAAATTTTATGTTTTGCCACTTGGCAATTAGAAATTTTATCTAATTTTTTTCTTAATTTATTATTTAAAAAATTCCAAAAGGCTCATTAAACGTGTTCTGTATACTATAAATTATTAATAGCAATAACCAAAGCATAAAATAATTAAATGACAAAAAAAATGAATTCATCTGCATCTTGGTTATTAAATAATCAAATAGTTTTTTTTATTAAAAGAAGAGAGAAAAAAAAAGTAAAAAATATATTAAAACTGAATAAAATATAGCAATGGGAAAACATTAAAATAAATAAAATTAGAAACAAGACGAATAATAATATCATTTACTTTTATTTTATGATATTCAAAAGACGATAAAGATGACTTTTATGACTAATTCATTATGCATATTTAATGAAGAAACATGCAAACGGTGTAGTTAAGAATAAAAAACATGTTACTCAAATAAATCAAATAGAATACGTTCCTCTTTATGTAAAAATGAATATAAGTATAATTTTACTTGGCATTATTTTTATTTTTTTATATAAATATATATTTTGATTAAGTTAAATAATAAAAATAAAAAGTAAAAAACGAGAAACATGAAATGAAAAAGTAGAAGAGCATCCACCTTTCGTTTATTCAATCCACGACCCTTATGGGATAAAATAAAAACATAACGACTCCCTGAATTAATAGACTGAATTCCCCCAGCATGCCCATTAAACCTTTACTCAAACCACTTACTTTATATTGTCAACAAGGCTTCTTGAACTTGTATTCATCGTATCATACCTTTTTTATTCCACATTTTTTTTTTTTTTTGTTTCATTTTATTTTGTATTTCTCTTTACATTACTTTGCTGTATTTTTCTTTAAGAAGTTGACAAGGCAAAGAAAAGAAACATGAAAAACACTGATGAGTACTGTTGCAAAAACCTATCCGCACCAGCAACGCAAGGAACACATTCACCAATAAGAGCAACAGAACAAAAAAAAATTAAACAAAAAAGGACAACGATGACACAACGAACGTACAAACAAACAATGGAACAAAGTAAGAATAATTCTGGTAATATGGATATCGTAATGTGGGGGTTGGTGAATTTTGTTTGGTTTTTTTTTTATATGATATTTGTTTTGTTGCTTTTCTTCGTCGTATAACGATATAACTAGATAAAAACGAATAAGACGAAAAAAACAAATTGTTATTATTGCTGTCGTTGTTGTTGTTGTTGTTCTTGCTGTTGTTATCATAGAAGAACATTTAAGAAGTGACAGTGTGCCATGTGTTTCTATAGAAAATCAAATGAAAAAGTGATAAAAGATTAATGCCATTCTTTTACCGAATATACATATACATATACATGGGTTCGTATATCCAAATTCACATGTTATAAAAAATCGCATAAAATAGAGAGAAAAATAAAATAAATAAATAAATAAAAGTTCATTTAACGAATGTTTGTTTTCTATCAAATGTAATTTCCATTAACTTAATATTATTATCGCAATGCAATTATAAGGATAGCATTCTGCGGTGACCTCCTTAAAAAAAACACATATGGATTAACTATAATTTCATAGAGCTAGAAACAAAAACAATAATTAATTAACAAAAATATTATCCACATTATCAGTCAAAAAATAAAGAAAATTCAATTAATAGCTTTGATGCGTACTTTTGATTAATGTTTACCTTGTTATATCTTTTTTATTATTATAACGATGTCGGACGCGCAGCAGAATTTTGATTGTTTATAGTTTCTGTACAACGAAAACGACGAATGTGATTAAAATATTCACACCGTTAATCTTGATAAAATTTTTAATTATTCGTTGGTTTTATATTTGCCACTTATTTAATATATTGCTCTTCATCATTACTTTTGTTAAATATTTTTAACATTAAAGAACTTTCGTTCATCCTTTGATATCGCATAACAAAATCAAGCAACGAACGAATAATGAAAAAAAAAACTATAGAAAAACCTTTTTGTATATTATTTCAATCCTTGAATTTTGCAAATATTTATTTTATCATAAAATATCTTTCACTTTTAAATTAACGAGAGAATATAACAGAAAAAAAATATAAAAGAAAAAGGAAAAAATATGAGAAGATATTGTTTAACCGCCCACTACCTACCATTGTCAAATATTATAATAATACAAACACGACACAAATAAAATTGAAACATGAGTCTACTCTTAATTGTATTATAAAACAAAATAAGAAGAATTAACAGAAGAAAGGAAGAAGATGAGGAAAAAATTATAAGAAAAAAATAAAGCAAATAAATTTTCAAAACTGAAAAATGATATGCTCTTCGGTATATAAGCGCAGAACCAAAGGAAAGAAATTTTGAACAAAAGAATAAATAAATTTAATTTATAAAAAGATGAACCAGTGGATACAAATATTTTTTCATAGATCATAAATTCAATTAAAATTTAACCACCCCGTTGTATTCTCTTTTGCATTTTTAATACTTTTGGGTTAAAACTGAAATCAATATCATCCCCTTTTCGTTATTATGATTATTATTTCTTTACTTTTTTATTTTTTGTTTTTTTTTTTTTTTTTTTTTGTATTATTTTTGATAACATAATTTTGTTGTCTTTGATATTAATAAATTTAAATTTATATCAAGGAAAAAGGAAGTAAATAGATACAAAATAAAAATAGATGATTTGCCAAAAAATAGCCCGAATTGCAGTACATTTGGGGAAGAAATGCTTTATTTAGACTTTGTAGAAAAATAGGGCAAGTAGCATTGTTTATGAAATTTAAAAATTCATCTGAAAGTTTATAAAAAATTAATGCGAATCGATTTCAATATACGTCAGAAATAAACAGGATCAGATTGGTTTAGGAACAACAACAACGCACCAATGTATAGAAAAATTAAAATGAATTATATATTATTAATAATCTTTGTTATTTCTCCTATTTTCTTGATTTCCATTTATACAATGATTAGTTATTATTCCAAAAGCTTTTATCACTTAAAGTGCATTTTTATAATAAAAATGTACTTGTAAATATACAGGAATTTTTATAGATACGATAAGATACACCTGTTGATTAATATATTGTTTAAAATATGCTTGTGTATATTTACTGTATTTTTATTTAAATTAAATTTTTCAATATGGCTTTGTAATTCAAATTTAAAAGTATCTAGGAAAATTATTTATTTAAAGATTATAATAAATTATTTATCAATAACATTTGTAAAAAAAAAGTTATCAAATAAATTGCACAATTATGTATAAAACTTGTTTAATAATGCAATATTTTATTGAATTTTGATGTGATATTTATGCATTTATTATAAATATGCTTATTTTATGAAATAAATAATCAATAAATGTAGAACAAAACCAAAAAAAAGAATAAACTTTAAGAAAATAGATAATATAAATATTTTAAAAGGCTTAAGAAAATGATATAAAAATAAACAATAGTCGTTACTCATAGAAAAAGGAAATCAATGCATAAGCAGGGCTATTAACTATAAGCTCAAAAAATGTTAATAATGCATAAAGTATAGCATGTGACAGCAAATAAAAGCTATAATTTCAAATGTATTCAACGTTGCTGTGTTTATAGTTTTAAATAAGTATAGTACGGAACTGTACGGTAAAATATATTGTTGTGCATCTGTTGTTCATGCTAAAAATAAAAATGATAACCATAATCATAAGCATATTTTTATAATTCCAAACTAGTACCTTTATCATTATTTACATTGTGAACAGCACAAAAATAGAACTAGTAAGATAAAAGAATGAAATATTATTAGTTTTCACTCATAATATAAACAACATCCTGTTAATATTAACATCTACAAATACTATAAAATATAACAACTACTTCAATAACCTCCTTTTTGTTATTATCAGATAAAAAACAACGAATGGAATATTCTTATACATTTTTCATAAATAAACTAGGTTCGTCTCCTCTACACTCATCTAGTATGTGTAAAAGAAACAGAATAAAAAAAAAAAGTTTAATATTATTGATTTATATTCAAATGTTGCGTTGAGTTAAGTTAACTTAAGTTTAGTTTTGTTACTATCCTTATACAATATTCATAAAGATACAGATAAAAATTGAACACTGTTCAGGATATATATTTGCAAATAAAGTACATTCTCACATGTTATTTAACAAAGTATGATATAATCCAAAACACTTTGTTAACTCTGTTGCTATTTCGCTTCTACTTTTTTTTTCCTCATTCGAGTATCAAGCTGGAAACGCCAACAGTAAAAAAACTTAACCTTATTTACGCAAAAAGAAAACTCATTGCATATAACATTTTTATTAATAAAAAAAAATATATATGAAATGAAAAAGTAAACGAAACATGAAAATTATATATGGATTTTTTTTTTCTTTTTGCCCTAGCTTATTTTCATATAACAAACACAACAAGATCATCTATCAATTTTTAATATTTAATTTTCAGTCAAATATTATTTTGTTTGCTCTTTTTTTTGCCATTCTTACTTTTTTATTAAATATAAATTTATTAACTGGCAAAAGGTTTGCTTTCTAAAAATAAATACTTACTGAAATATTCTTAAAACCACATTTAAGGGTGAAAATAGTCGACGAAATTTTTTTATAAAATCTTAAAGGAAGTTAATTTAAATAGACAACCTGTGTGTCCTGTTTTGAAAAGGAAAAAAAAAAACTAAAATAAAATTGTTCAAAAATGTAGCCCAAGTAAAACCATGCTCAGTTTTATTTCGGTTCGTTTAATTTTTCTTTTTTTATTCGTGTATAAGTGAATTTTTGATATTTATTTTCTTCGCTTTTTTTATTTTTTATTTTTTATTTTTAGATTTGGAATTCTTTTTGTCTTTTCTTCTAAAGCACGTTTATTGAAAAAGAGAATTATTAATGATGATACACAAGAGCACGAGAACAGTGTAGAATATTCAGCTCAATGTAGAATATATCATACAATTTGCTATGTATACAAAATGGTAAAAATGATAAAGGCATCCCAAAGAAAAGATACTTTCCCAAGTTCATATAATAAACAATTGGCTTTAAAGTAACAATAAACGGATCTCTATAGATTAAGATCTTTTGCAAAGTATTAAAAAGAAAATTACAAAGGAGCACACATAAAAAAAAGAGAATAAATGGAAAAAAATACTTAAGCAGCATCAAGCAGTCTGGAGAATTCAAACCGGAATTGAATTGTATATATTGTCGTTTTAAGTCATTTTATCAAGGTAGAATTTTAGTTTTTATTTCACATAATACGTACATATTTAATAAATTAATGGTATAACGAATTAAATACTTACTACTTGTGTCTATTTTAGTTTGGGTGGAAACAACTGGTCCTGGTGAACTTTTCATATCCTGCAATAAATATAAATAATATAAGTAAATTAATTATTATATTTTAATATAAAAGTATAAGAATGAATAAAAGTCTTAATAAAATTAATACACGAACTTCTTTATTAGTTTAAAGACAATAATATAATAAAATCTGTATTTTAAGTTCCAAAAATAAGCTTAAAAATTTATTGTACATTAGTAATTAATAGTTATAATCCAATAAATTCCATTAAATATGATAAAGCATACTGATAAGTAAAGGTAAGCAATAAATGCGTAATGAATCAACATTCACTATATCGTTCATAATATTCAGAGAACTTTACGTTTCGATGGTGCGTTGCGTTAAAGCTCGTTTAAATAATATAAGCCAGAAAGATTTCAAATTATAAAAAAAAGTAAACAATCGGTTTTAAAGGTAATATAAAAAAATACGACATTATTTTAATATATCGAAACCGATTTAAAACATTTTTCCCCAGAATTTATTTCACAAATTTTGTTTCTTTTTCTTGTTTTTTTTTTTTTTTTTTTTTTTTTTCCCTTACTTTACTCCCTCATTTTTCAATATTTTCCTTTTCAAGTAATTTAAATCTGATTTTTCTTTATTTAGAAAAAATAAAATATTGATACGAAAAAAAAAATCAAAATTGAATGTTAACGTAACGTAATGCAATGTACTTATGAAATAAATCATAAAAAAAAGTGTAGTCTCTGGCAACGGTAATAAATGATAACAAGTAACAACTGACAAAGCATATTATATTGTTTCTTCGAAAAATTCGTGTCCTATCGTTTGTGGTGTTTTTTTTTTTCTTTCCTTTTGCTACATTTTTCTTTATTTAAATCAAATTCTTTAAGTTCAATTTTGTCACCCTTTTCAAATTATATAAAAATTTTACCTTTACTAAGGTTTCACCTTCACTTCGTTTTTTTCCTTTTCTTATGTATAGTAAATAAGGACAAATGGTGGTTTAGCGCTAAAACGAATATTCGACAACCTAGTTTTTAGCATTTTTTTTTCATTCTTCGCTAAATAATAGGTTACATATTTTATTCATTCTAACTTTTTTTTGTCGTCGCTGTTATCTGATCGACAACCAAAGTGATATTTTTACAAATAAATGTAAATTTGTATTTTTGTTTCATCTATAAAAATGCTAATGTAATTTAATAAATTGTTGAATATAAACTTAAAATCACTTACTATTGAAAAGCTTTTTATTTAATTTTATCTTTATTTATATAAATTCAATCGGAGAATTTCATAATTAAATAATTTTGTAAAACAAATAAAAAAGCCAAAATATTATTTATTAACATGAAAATATTATAAATAATAGATAAATAAATAAAACCGCTGAAACAGATACAGCAGCTATAATAAGGAAGAGGATAAAAATGAAAAATGCTAAATAATTTATACAATCATAGGAAAATGTGTATAAGGGGAGAAATTCTATTAGCAAACTGTCACTATATTCAAGATTATTTTATAGAAATCGAAAATAAATTAAACATTGGTCTATGTATGCGAGATGTTTATATATTTATCGGTTTCAATATCGTAAAGTCGTTGAGAAAATAGCAGTAGAAATATTTATAACCACCATAAACCCTACCAAGAGTATCTTTCATCATACATATCCATATATATATGTATAAATGTTTGTGTATTTATGTAAAATTAAAAAATAAAAAATAAATATAAAATTGTCGAAATGGTGAAAAGTAATGTGTATTCATCCCAAGAGTAAAAAATCCATTTCTCTGGTTCTCCACTATAAGCTTTTTCTCATTTCACCAAAATTATATCTCTTTATAGATTTTTTTTTTTTATATAAATAAATAGAAGCGCATCCACTTAATAAATTCGATTTCTTAATAAAAAAAGGCAAAATTTTATTTATACAACATAAAAATTAACCAGTGACGACGTGAAGTTAATAATTTGTTGTTGCATTATGCTAGAAAATTATCCAAATTTTGTGCAATTTAAGTGTCAATAATTAAAAAAAAAATTATTGTAAATTTTACAAAATATTCTGATATATTACAACATATAATAATAATAATAATAATAATAATAATAATAATAATAATAATAATAATAATAATAATAATAATAATAATAATAATAATAATAATAATAATAATAATAATAATAATAGATGTTTATATTGTTGTGTCAGAATAGATACACTGTATTTGTATACAAAACATTTATAAAACACTTTTTTTTATAAAGAAACATTGATACATTTTCATTTTGGTAAATATATTTATATAAAGCAAAAATGAAAAAAATAAGAAAAACTCTACTTTCAATTATCATAAGGAATAAATGTCCTTTTATATTTTACATTATATTATATTATACTCTCAATGAGTATGCTCCTAGAAGTTGAAGCAAAAAATCTATCCTTGTATATTTAACATGTTTTTCCTTTTTCATTCAGTTGTTTATTTTTTTTTTTTTTATTTGCTTTTCAACACTACGCTTACAAAAAGTATATAACCTAATGTTAAAGCGTTATCACAACCAATATCATATATATATTTAGAAGTACAATAAACAGGCAAACATATATGGACTTGACTACTGGGACTAGACTGAGCTGGACAGGACACCAAATTCGTTTACAAAAAAAAAAAACTTTCAAAGTGATTCAAAGCAATGCTTCGTAAATTGAACGACAGCAGCAAATGATGAAGAAAATGACAGAGAAAAATAAAATAATAAAAAAGCAAAATTTTCCAAGCACAAAAAAAATGTACACAAAATGAGGGTTCAAGTAACAATTGAGGACAGTTTTATTATTTTTCTTGCCTTACGTTTTTTACAGATAAAATGTCTTAATCACAAAATGTATTAACTATTTGGAATATTTATTATTTTATGAATCCTTAAAAGTGGACAAATTCTAAAAAATAATATAATTCAATGCAATTAAATATGTAATATGTATCCAATACAATTTTATGTTTCGTTTTAATGTTATTACACTTTTGCACAACGAAACACTTAATATTATTATTCTAAGACGCAAGTAAATAATAAAAAGTCAACTAGCATAATACTCCTGACGAATTCACCAACTTTAGTTATTTCTTAATTAGTTACTTTCCTATTACTCTATACATTTTTATGGACTTTTTTTTAATTTATGTTTATTATTTCATTTTAACTATATAGTTTATGTTCTAAATAATACATAATATTTGTCTTGAATCGATTATTGTTGCTTTCGTTTTTACAAACCTATTATTGAGTACTACGCTACAGGTTGTTACTAACAAATAACATACTTACATTAACATAATCATTAAAACAACCACTAATATATAGTTTTACTTAAATATAAAAACAGTTTATTATTAATTCAAATTTTTTATTTTTTCTTTTTTTATTTGTATTTTACTTATTAAACCTAGTCTTTTCTAAGTAAATTGTCATAAAAATATTCCGCAAAACATTTATTAAACAAATATTATTACTAAAATGCGTTCCTTTTGTCTTCTTATTTCTCGTTTTGTAAATATCACATAATCGAATGAAATAATAATCAAAAAATAAAAGGAAATAGCATTTAAAGAAAAAAACAAAAAAATGAAAAATCGGACCTTAATAGTATGCAAAGCAATCACGCGGAAAGGGTCATGAATATGGTCGAAGTAACATAAAAAAGAAACAAAAAGTAAAAATGTATTAACATTCATTGAAACATATGACTATTATTAAATGCTTGGTGAGCATGTGGAAAGG